>UCOK01017905.1:0-11275 GCA_900474325.1 Synergus umbraculus
ATTATAAACTGAATAATTATGAACTGACTAATTATAAACTAACTAATAAATATAATGTAGGTTAAATTATAAGATTTATTCCTAGAAAAATGTAAAGGTTTAGTTATGATTAAGAACTATAAATAACTAAAAGGGTAGAGTTTTTCGACTGATAAATTATAGAAGTAAAGAAATTTAAATATTAATGAATCGTGATGGAATGAAAGAAAGATTGAGACCGGATATTATCAAATTGAAATATGTAAGCATTAAAGAACACCCAGAGTGTGAGAATGAAAAGAGTGAAATCGAATAGTTAACTAAGGGTAGATAAATAATTTAAAGAAATGAGAGCTAGATTGTAATTCGAATTTGTATATATAGGGATAATTTATGGGATATTTTGCTAGTGTTAAGAGAGAAATTTATTTTATAAGGAAATAATAAATTAAGGCTTATGACAGGATATTTAGGCTTGGAAAGTAGATATCAGGACGGTTTGTCGCCCTGAGAGTGTCGCGAGATAGACCAGGCGCCGTTCAGGGACAGTCGTAAAACCGTTCCAGGAAAAAGTACTTAGATCATATGGGGCGGTGGTTACGAATCAAGGATAAGCTCTAATTGGGTAAATAGGCATAAAAAACTAGAGTAGGGTTGCGCAAGAGATCCCCCGGGATGCGCGTGGGACTCAGGAGCTCACTTGAACATTGGGAATCGATCAGATTTCGATCCGCTTTCGAGGCACATTCACGTCACTCTGTTAATCAATTTTCGGACTTAGAATATTTTCAGTTGTAACTTAGTATTTCGGGACTTAGAAATTTTTCACTTTTAACATTTGATTGTAGTTTGCAAATTTGTTTAAATCGAATCTTAAATAAATTATAATTGTGTTTAAAATCAGATTTTAATTAATTAATTCCTTAAAATCAAATTATTCAACTTAGGCGATGGACATCGTTGGTGAACAAATCTAATTCCAAGGACTCAGGCGAAAACGCTTTTTAGTCTTTCAATGGAAAAAGAACCTAACAGAACAAATTTAAAAGATAAATTCGAATAAATTTAATTTGAATTTCGCGGGTAAAATTTCTTAATACGTTACAATTTGGCTACACTGTCGACACCTAAGATCTTAGAAAGCAACCTGCCTCACGCTCACGGCTAAACAGTAGGTCCCTACTTAGTAAACCCATAAACCCCCTTAGTAATAAAATTAACCCAGGTTAATGTTAATAATGAAAAGAATGATTATAAGGCCTTATAATCATTCTTTTCAAGCTGCTCACAAGGATTCCTGACAAGGTTCTTCTCCTCTTTTGACTAAAAATATTGAAAACCACTCCCTTCTGTAATTGTTCATAAATAAATGTTTAGATTATATAAGTACACTGTGGTCAGTTATCCTCGTCCCCGACTCTAGTAGCACGGTAAAATAATTCTATTATCTCATCGTGATTACCGGATAGAAAACGAGGAAATAAACAATAAATATAAGTAAGGTAAGTGCCCTGGCGAAGGCTTCGGATAGAAAATTTTCTATCCGAATGAATGCGAGCCAATGCGAAGTCTCTTTCCGAGCGAATCAGTTTCATTCCGAGCCAATCCGAAGTTTGAAGGAAGATTCCTATCCGAATGAATCCGAGACAAACCGAAGTTTAAATGATGATTCCTATATGAATGAATCCGATCCAATCCGAAGTTTGAAGGAAGATTCCTATCGGATTCATTCGGATTGAAAATTCTGATTGAAAAGTTCTTCGGAATGGTTCGGAATGAAAAATTACTTCGGATTCATTCGGATTAAAAAATTTCTTCGGAATAGCTCGAATTCATTCTGATTGAAACTTCGGATTCATTCGGATTGAAAAATTTCTTCGGAATGGTTCGGATTCATTCGGATTAAAGCTTCGGATTCATTAGGATTGAAAAGTTTCTTCGGAATGGTTCGGATTCACTCGGATAGATATTTCGCATTGGCCCGGATGTCGTCGGATTGGCTCGGATTAGAATCCTATCCGAAGCTTTCGCCAGGGTGCGACTTATTTATTAATTTATCCCGGACGTCACATATGTAACAACAACAACTATGTAGCAACTATTTAATAATAATAATATTAATAATAATAACACTACTACTACTACTAATAATAATAATTTAGTTGACACATACATATGGTACATGTTGTACCATATTGGACATAATTATGTCAAATATGGTACAACTGCAATGAGTTTTTTCTGTGTAATATGTAGAATTCGTTGATTTACCCTAAATGACATTCCCTGACTGATACAAAATGATTTCAATTTATACGTACCAATAGAATTGAAGAAAACCGCCAAGGTGAAGAGGAAAACACAAAAAGTAAACTTCATCTTGCAATGCAAGGGGAACTATAAGCTCGTGATTAAGGATGTCGTCAGGAGCGATTGAAAGACCATGAATATTTCCTCTCTTCTAAACATTAACAGTGTACATAAGTAATTCTACACATGGATATTTGCACTGATATGAAAAAATACATACTTTGTCAGAGGATACTGATAAAAGTACTTTGTAATTAAACAAGCTGTGAATTCGATATCGGGTGTTCCTTTTAACTACATTTATGTTTTGTTTGTGCTGATCTGTGGAGCACTTTGTTTTCTCATTACGATGAAATTGTAAATTTATTTGCTTTCTCATAGAGCTATTGTTTCCTCAAAACAAGATTACGGTTATAAATTATATTATTGAAACAAACTCTGTTCTTATTGCCTTTGGAAATAAATCTTCCATGATTCGAGCTCAAGAAATGAAAAAAAAAAAAGAAAAAAAAAATTCAAATTATTTTACTTAAAAATTGGATGTATCATTATTCGTATTTTTAAATAAAATTTATTAGTATTAGATTACAGAATGTTTTACAAAGCAAGAAACATTTTACTTTATTATATTATACTTTACTATAATATATTATATTTTTAAAATATTGGAAAATGTAACAAATATAAAGTTTCCTGTATGAGGAAGAAAAACTTATAATTTTTATAAATATCTTGTATTGTGTTGAAGAATTTCTTCCAAAGTTTTAATAATGTTATATCATAGTTTAAATTACACGTTTTATTCGAAGTACTTTTAACACTTTTACCTGAAATATGAAACAATTGAAATTAAAATAAATTCACTTACTTATGACAGTATGGCTAACTATTCTGGCTGTATCATATCATCAAAGAACTATAAAACTTATAAGTGGAATGGGGAAAATAATAAAAATTGTGTTATACATATAGATAGGCTATAATGTCACATAAAATGTTCCCAATGTTATACGAAAAGAAAATATATCCTCTATTATTGGATAAGTTACGCATATTATTTCTTATAAATATAAATCAGTGTTAAGAGTGAAATACGTTTTGATTTTTATTTCACTATATGTATACCTAGTTCAATTTTTTTATAAGGGTTAAAAAAATATATAATTTTACAAGTTTTATATACTTTTATAATTTTAGTGAAATTGATTTTTCTACTCTAACTTTCAGAAAAATCAAAATTCAAAGAAGATGTAAAAAGAAAAAATATTCCTTATGTCGAGGCGAATCCATTGTTATGTTTAATTATATTTTTCAAAAATTAATTTTTCTTATGTAAGTTCTCAAATAATCTCACTTAAAAGCTAAAAGATGTAAAAGGTTTCTTTTTTTAAAGAATATTTATTTCGAATGGCAATACATTAAAATAGATTGATTTATATAAAAAAAAAAAATATTAAAAAATATAAATGCTCTTTTTATTCTAAAAACATATTAACTTCTTAATGCTTCCTCTATGAGGAAACAAATCATATTTGCCTCCAGGAAGCAAAGTGAGGGTTGAATCCCATGCAGGCGCAAAATGCAAAGCGCAAAACGACCAGCCAATGATAGAGAATCTTTGAGAAGACAGAAATCTAAAAGTGGTCTACAATTGGCTGTTCACAAAATATATCTCAAAATAAATGTACCTGAGTCCGGTAACTTACCTGACTCTATAGACTCTAGTTTAAAATTCTATTAACTCAGGTCAAGATGTCAAGCGACGCTAGATTGCGCTTCTGTCCTGTCTCTCGCAAGAGAGATGCATCTTTGACCCTATATAAAGACTTGAGAGACAAGACTTTGCATAATTCTTTCTGCTCCTCTACCGATTCATCATGGATCGTCCTTCAGAGCCGATTCCAATAAAAATGAATGAGAAGGCTAGGGAGCAAAAGGAGAAAGAATCCGAAATAAGGCGAAGGCGGCTTATGAAAGAGCTGACACAAATGTCAGCTCAAGACAGAAGGAACGCTATGGAAGCATTCCGGGCCTCTCGACAAGCTAGTTGAGAGAATCCAAGGAATTTTTTTTAGTGGCTTTGCCTTGCTTTTGCAGGGCAGAGCCCATAATTTAAATAAAAAAATAATATCCATACAAATATTTCCATACAATATAGGTTGTATGGAAGTTTAGGTTGACTAAACATTTAGGCTGGCGTCCTATCGGAGCGTCAGGCGTCCCAAGGTGCAATCTCATATTGGCAGCAATGGCGACGTAAAGTAAAAACTCGTGCGAGTAAAAGAGACGGGCAGGTCTCTTTGCCTCTTTCACGCTCATCAGTTTCTACTTTTTAAAATAATTTAATTGAAAAAATATTTAATTTGTGTACTTTTTGCTTAAAAAGAAGAATTGAACCTCTGGCGATCAAAATGGAGTACGCGTGGATTCAGTCTGAGAAGTATTGTCCTGACAGTTAATTTAAAAAGTCTTTCGATTTTTAATTTTAAAGACTTATACTTGTCGAGAATTTCAAGGCGCATCTTTTTTTCCTCTTGCAAAAATTTGTAGGTTTTGTAGTTTTTGAAGTAATGGATAAAAAGTGTACGTTTCGAAAACGAAAAATTTCAAGCTTTTTTCATTTCAACTCGTGATAGTTCAGCCAATTTTCAGAATTTTTTTATTTGATCAATACAAACGACGTGTTTAAGTCTTCTGAAACCATCTAAACAAGAAAAATGAAAATATTGTTATAAACAAAAAAGTTGTTAATTTTTTTTCAGACTTGGCAAAAATCATGAGCGAATTTTATCTACGGAAAACTTTCAGTGAGGAAGTTGTTCGTTGAGGTTCAAGGAAGCTTTTTGCAAAATTTTAGCTCAATTAGATTAATGGATAAAAATTGGTGAAGGTTTTAAAATCTAAGCGTCATTATGTTGACGCTTCCCTAACCACGTGCTTCTTCGGTTAGAAAATGCGTTACAGCGGACGGGACAAAATGGAGGTCAAGTCGGCAGCGTCATAATTGACGCTTAGATTTTAAAACATTCAACAATTTGTAACCATTAATCTAATTGAGCTAAAATTTTGCAAAAAGCTTCTTTGAACCTTAATGCACAACTTCCTCACTGGAAGTTTTCCGTAGCTTAAAATTCGCTCATGATTTTTGCCAAGTATGAAAAAAAAATTAACATCTTTTTTGTTTATAACAATATTTTCATTTTTCTTGCTTAGATTGTTTCAGAAGACTTAACACGTCGTTTAGTATTGACCAAATCAAAAAATTCTGAAAATTGGCTGAACTAACATGAGTTGAAATGAAAAAAGATTGAAATTTTTCGTTTTCAAAACATCCACTTTTTATTCATTACTTCAAAAACTACAAAACCTACAAATTTTTGCAAGAGGAAAAAAAGATGCGCCTTGAAATTCTCTACAAGTATAAGTCTTTAAAATTAAAAATCGAAAGACTTTTTAAATAAACTTTCAGGACAATACTTCTCAGACTGAATCCACGCGTACTCCCTTTTGATCGCCAGAGGTTCGATTCAAAATCTAACTCCAAAATAGAATATTTTCATTTTACTTAAAAAATATTCTTAGGTATTTTCTCGCTCTGTACGCATAATTTTAATTAAAAATTGATTAATTCTACAAAGGGAAAAAATTCCAAATTTCATATTTTTTGAGTAAAATAAAGAAATCGAATTTTTAGATTAGAACTTGGCTCCAACACCCTTAAAAACCATAAAAAATTGAACAAGTTAAGGCCATGTCAAACTTTCCCGATCCCTACCTTACCGACATTTTTTTGTCTGCAACGTTACGTCTACATTTATTGAGATATCAAATTAAAAATTTCTAAAATTGATGCTAAAGCATTAAGGTACGTTTATCTGGTCCTAAATATTGACATTTTAAAAAAAAAAGTTTTTCAAACAAATTTTTTTTATTTTTACAAAAATTTAAGACTAGATAAACGTACTTTAATGCTTTAGCATCAATTTTAGAAATCTTCAATTTGATATCTCAATAAATGTAGACGTAACGTTTCAGACAAAAAATGTCGGTAAGGTAGGGATCGGGTAAGTCTGACATGCCCTTAACTTGGAAGCACTTGGTATTTGACAATAATTTAAGTTTTTTTCAATAAAACTCTTCATACTGCATACAAATTTATTTATCGAAGTATTAATGAAACACAATTCTCGCAGACTTTCTCGTGTCTTAATTCCTTGTCTGAAAATAACTCGTGAATTTCCTTGATGATTGTTTCATTAGCGTAACCTTGATGATACAGAATGTCTCCGATATTGACGTGGGTGAACTATCGTAATATGCGCAAGGTCATTGTTCTGCACTACATAGCAAATATTATTTACTCCACTCATAAGTACTTCTATCGGACCAGTTCCACGTGATATATAGAAACTGCCATTTGGCAACATTATTTCACGACCCGGTGGAGGGTTATATGATATAAAACTGACTGTCCGTAGCGTTCGTAGAGGTGGTACTCTATGATTATCTGCAATTACAATGAGATGTTTTTAAAAAATTTTGTAAGAAGTAACATAAAGAAAGTTTGATAAAAAAAAGGATATTCATGCTTTATAAACGAACCATTTCAAAATTACACGTATTGAATTCTGTTTTTTAATTTTAAATATTCCAAATTTAACGGTTTAAACTCACTACTACACAGAAAAAAGAAGAAATACAGTTTCAAATCTTGTAATTTTAAAGTTAAATCAAATAACTTCGTTACGACATCTTAAGAGATCCAAAGTCAATATCAAATAACTATATGTTAAGTATGACGAAAGACATCCGAATAAATAATATTTACTCTTTTGAAATTGTGACTTTTTACGTGATTGATAAAATACCATAAAAGCCTGAAATATGTGAATTTGATTGCTTGTGACTATACTAAGAATTAAAAAGTTTCTTTTATTACCTGGTGGTGAATTCGGAACACCATAATGCGATAGACTTACATCTGTAAAAAACGAGAAACATGATAATTAGTGATATACAGTTGCCACCAGATAGCTGTGGTTATTGTCACATAATGTTATGGCAACTACAATCGTGGTTATGGAAACGATAAACTGTAGTTGCACCATATTTTACTATTTCTCTAGTTGTCACAACCATTAAGTAACAGTATTTTTCATGTACAAGGTCAAATCCGTTAATGAACCCCAAATGAAATGTTCTGCCTGGTAAGAAATGATTTCAACGTAAACGTACCAATAGAATTGAAGAAAACCGCTAAAGTAAAGAGTAAAACACAAAAAGTAAACTTCATCTTGCAATGCAAGGGGAACTAGCTTTTGCAATAATTAAAGATGTGAGAAGCGATGAAGAGATCTAGAATATCTCCTCTCTTCTAAAAATACATGTATATATATGCCGTAAAAAATAATTCCCCACCTACTTTATAAAAAGTTAACAAAACGCCAATAAGATTTCTTTAAACAAGGATATTTGCACTGCTAGTATGACCTGGTATAGATTATCTCATAAAAATAGGGAAAAATACGTATTTCTTAGAAAACAGTTGTAAAATGAATTAGCAAAAATAACGTTAATATAATTTTTTGAAATATCTCGTTCGGTGTTGAAGAATTTCTTCCAACGCTCTGACGATTACTCCTTATTCTCTTTTATTGTTCTTTATCCTTTATCCTTTTTATTGTTCTTTTATCCTTTCACCTGCGCCCAATAGTTGTAGTGCTATTTTACCACCCACTTTTTGATCTCCAGCCTGGTACAGCAGGCTGCCAAGCCCAGAAATGGTTCTGGGTCGATCGGCCTGCATGCTCCTCCTTTTTTCGCCAGGTAATCTGCTTTATCGTTGCCCTTGATCCCTGAGTGACCAGGTACCCATATTAGGGCCTCCCTATTGTTTTCTAAAAGTTGATTGAGAGCCTTTTTACTCTCCCACACCAGAATCGATGTGCATTCCGGTTTCCCAACCGCTTTGATTACCGCGTGGCTATCGGAGCAGATGCTAATGCATCCGTCACTTTCATTCTCCTCTAACAGCATCTCCGGACATCGGAGTATGGTAAATACCTCCGCCTGGATTACCGTTGGGTATTGTCCCAGTGGAAACCCCTCTTACACGCGCTATCATACAGTCCAGCTCCCGTCCAGTCTTCCGCCTTGGATCAATCCGTAAACACGATGTCCCCTTGTAAGAAGGCTCCCCCTCCTCCTTCTTCCGCGCCACCCTTTCAGGGATGCATGTCCGGAAGAGTTGGTCGAAAAGCTGTGCCTTTTTGTTATTTTATCCTGCCGCATCCTACTAAAATTACCGATATCGCTTGGGAGCCTATAGTATTGCTAGGCCCCTGCGACCATCTACCCGTCGCAGCAAGACGTCCAACCGACCGAGCCCCCTTCACAGTTATCGCTACATGCAGAGGCTCCTCACAGAGCATGAGACCCACTGCCGCCATTGGCGTGTCCTCATTGCTCCGGTAGTAGCACTGAGGCCTGAACACCAGCGCCTGCAGGCAGCCCAGCATCGCTTGGACAGTCTTTAGCTTCACCCTTGGCCACCAGACCACAGTTGCATAGAGTAGCCTCGGTTTTAGAATCGCTGAGTTGAGCCAGGTAATCATGCCCGACCCCAATCCCTACGTTCTACCGAAGGCCCTTTTACACATCCAGAAGGTTACCATGAACCTTCTTCACTGCACTTCCAGATGCTCCGCCCAGTTCAATTTCTTATCTAAGATAGTTCCCAGATATTTTCCCGAACAATTTGATTTAATTTTTTTTTTGTTCTGTTGTTCTTTTGATTGACCTAGGAAAGGGAAAGGAATGAGAAGATGATAAAAGGATAGAGATAGATAAGAATGGTAAAGATTGAAATGGATAGACTTGGTAGTATACTTAAGGAGAAATAGAAAATGATTGACATGGATAGGAAAGTAGGGATTGAAAAAGATGAGGAAATGTAAACTTTAGTTTAAAGTTTCAATCCAAAAACCTTACAAAAAATTGACTCAAGTAAAAATGTTACTGTATACAAATTTATTTATCAAAGTAAGCTTGGAACACAATTCTTGCAGATATTCTCGTGTCTTAAGTCCTCGTCCAATTATAACTCGAAAATTTCTTTGAGTATCGGGGTATAAAACTTGAGCCAGGTTGTATCGGATGATGACCTTGAGGTGCAAAAACTGTCACAACATGCGCACGGTCATTGTTCTGCACTACAAAGCCAACATTATTTTTTAAAACTACTTCTATTGGTCCAGTTCCACGTGATTTATAGTAACCGCCATTTGGCAATAATACTTCAGTACCCCACGGTCTATTTGGTAACAAATGTACGCTTTGTTGATGTGGTACTCTTTGCCCTCCCCTTGCTCCACTATGCTCAGCTGCAATTACAATTTTATGTTTTTAAAAAATTTCATAAGAAGTAACATGAAGAAGTTTTGATAAAGAAAAGGATATTCACGCTTTATAAACGAATCATTTCAAAATTATACGCATTAAATTCTGTTTTTTAATTTTAAATATTCCAAATTTAACGGTTTAAACTCACTACTACACAGAAAAAAGAAGAAATACAGTTTGTAATCTTGCAATTTTAAAGTTAAATCAAATAACTTTGTATTTGCATATTATTAATTGGCTACGTAATTCCAGTGGGAGTAATATTTTACAACATTTTTACGATTTCGTTACGACATCTTAAGAGATCCAAAGTCAATATCAAATAACTATATGTTAAGTATGACGTAAGACATTCGAATAAATAATATTTACTCTTTTGAAATTGTGACTTTTGACGTGATTGATAAAATACCATAAAAGCCTGACATATGCGAATTTGATTGCTTTTGACTATACTAAGAATTAAAAAGTTTCTTTTATTACCTGATGGTGAATTCGAAAAACGATGTTGCGATCGACTTACATCTGTAAAAAAAGAACAAGATGATAATTAGTGATATTAATTTTTTATAAACAATTGTTTTTTAATTTTTAAACATTGTGATTGCCAAGCGGCAATTAGGGCGGTTGGGAAACCAGAAATCACATCGATTCTGGTGTAGGAGTGCAAAAAGGCTGTCAGCCAACTGTCGGAAAATAATAGGGTGGCCCTAATGTGGGTCACTGGTCATTTAGGGGTCAAGGGCAACGAAAAAGCAGTTCAACTGCCTAAAACCCAAGTGGAAATTTACAATTGGCGTAGCACCGTTCTAGTACTGGCCAGAGTTAGGCAACATTGGCGTGGTACTGGAAGCCCAATACTGGCGCAGATCTGGCTGAGTGTTGGGATGATAACGCTGTTCAGTACTTATAGCCAGGTTTAGTTCGGTACTGGATTTAAGTACTGGTGCAGTACTGGCCCGATGGCAATTAACAACTGGTACAGTACTACGCCAATGGTGCCCCAAGATTCGATGCGAAAATAAAAAACTTTTGCATTACTATTATATAATTATAATAATCTATATTTACTAACATATTTAAGAACAACATTTATTCAATATTATTCAAACAATCACTACACTATTTTTAAAATCGCATTTTATTAAAATTTTTATTCGCCGCGGGATTCGAACCTATAAAGCTTCGCAAAATTCCTAGTTCTTAACGCCTTAACCATCGCGGCTAACTTACCATGACATATGAAAAAAAAATCTTAAATATAAGCTGCATCTGCAGGGCCGTGTGATAAGTGTTTGTGACTCATTCCATCGAAAATTTTTGGCTTTAAAGATTTGAACAATTTACTGGTTAAATGTTTCTTCTTTTATAATCAATGAATGATTCTTTCTGAAATTATGAAATTTTCATTCAATTATAAACTTGATTAAATTTCCAAAAATTCAGAATTCTCAATCTTATAAATCTATAGAAATATTTAATTCACAAATTTATGAAGTCTTCGAAATTTAAAGTATATAAAATGATAAAATTTAAAAAATTGCAAAACACCCGAAAAAATATATTTGGTGTTTTTCTGTAATAT
>UCOK01017906.1:0-161110 GCA_900474325.1 Synergus umbraculus
CTGAAATATCTTGAAGTCAGAAGTAGGTGTACACACGCTTGGCCGAGTTGTCAACCCCTCGTTAGAATTCTTTTGAATTAATCTTGAAATTTTCAAATGCATCTTTAATCACACTTGATCTCTCTTTTTTCAATTGTGAGTTGATCAAGCAAGACAATAGTAACATTAAATGGATCCGAAGCTTAGTCCTCGCCCCTTGGCATTTACGTCACTAACGGTAGCGCTACAAGATCTTCGGCGACTACCAGAGTCGGACTTTCATTGGATCTTGATGGAAAGTGACGTGGGTAGCGGACACTGGTTAGTTCGATCGACCGATTGGAGAATCCGCTTTGAGGTAGACGTAATCAGTAATAGGATTGATTTGGACGGCTGGCACCAGTGGAGCTATGGTTGCTGCTTGGGATTCGTAGGGAATCCTTTAACTTCAAATAACACCACTTAAACGAATCTTGACAGCTCGATATGACACATCGGTTCTTTCTTGATCGACCGACCGTTCCATCTCATCCAGCTTCGATTTCTTGAAGCGCTGGACCATATACGTTAATCCCCTCGGTATGTCGAAAACTCATCTATTTCAAATTGATTCGATTTCTACGCATTCCTCATCGAATACTTTTCTAAGAAACTCAAACATGAATATATTATGGAATTTGTCAATCAATCTCGAATCAATAATCCCCCTAATATATTCATACTTCAGAATCAAGGCTGTCGAACAAAAAATGTGGCCTTACAGTTATGAATATAATCTCAATGGTTTGGCAAACTGAACTTAGAGAGTTAATCTCAGAAAGCTTTAAAATTGTGACAATTTTAGTAATTTCAGATATACCGCGGATTTTAAGAGTATTGTGCAAAAAGTGACTTTATATATAGGTTTGGATAAGGTGTGAGGACATCGAAGCTTCTGTAGTCAGAAGAAGGTATCAATGATAGGAAGGCAAGATAGCAGTGAGCTCAAGTCACGTACATAACAAATGATTGCAGACTGGTCGAGAGGAAGCAGAGGCGTACGCGTGCAGAGTCAAGAGATCTGTTGGTGGTCCAGGCTTCGGGCATCGCATCGTTTGTCAAGTCGTCGATATGCCGATCCGGCAGCTCGATTACCATATTTTAACGCCAGCGTTATTGGTCCACGACTTGCTACTGGAATCTTCAACAGCATACAGCATTCTCTATATTCTTGCCAAGTCGAGTCGTTAGTATTTTCTATCGACATCATCTATAAAGTGCCAATCTACCTACGTCATTCCTCTTAATGTCCATAAACACATTAACTATCTTCATTCCTTCGATGAAACAAGAATCTTGCACTCGATCTTGCAAATTTGTTGGCTGACTGAAATAAGAAATAAGAAAAATAAATAAGAACAAGAAATAAGAAAAAGAAATTCATCATCTTACAAATTCGTGGAAAGTTACATATGAATTTTAATCGAAAGAGAAGACAGACGTGAACTGAGGGAAACACTTGTCAGACGTGACTTCCGGATGTTTGTGAAAGAAGTGGAAGACGTGAGAACAAGACTTCGATTTAAGGGATGAGTGGTCAATTTCCTTTCAGCGATACCGGTGACATCGACGGAACCATTTATAACAGCTAAGCTGGCGTGGGTCCGTTTTACAGGTTTTCCTTCAACATTGGAATACATCAGACCTGTTCAGATGCTTCGACTAATGGTTCACGCTGTTGACAGTGAAAAACCCTCGCTTGTCAACCAACCCTCACGATTAATACCTCGATTTGGAAATCGTCACGTTTGATAAATAGTCTACAACTGAAAAATTTGTCGAATGCACCTTCCGTTTTCAGAAATGATTGAGTCGTCACTGTCATCTAAAGAGGTCCTACTTTCTATCGATTCTACACAATTTCATGACATTTATTCGAATTTGATTTCGTAGAGAAAGTGTCTTGGAGACAGAGAAGCATTAACTTTCAGATCATTTATTTTAGCATTCCCAGAGATAAAATCACGAGACGTGAAGTGGACATTCGGACATTTTGACGACGATCAAGCATTGAAATCCGTCGATACTTGAGTCGAGTAGAGGGAAGATGAATCTTGAATTCAGAGTGAGTCTCGAGACCTCGCACAGATCGGAGAGTGAAGTGGCTATAACAGCTCCCTTCAGTCCGATCGCAGCCACCTTAGGTGGTCCGAAATTCTTTCCACTCGAAATTACTTCCACTCATAAGTGGAAATCGGCTCGCTCCATTCGACGGCAATCAGTCCCGACCGGTCGAGGGTCCGATGCAAGTTCGATTTCGATGAGAGGACGACTAATGATTCATCGAACTTCGATCACGTTCCTCCACTCAACTTCAAAATCTTTCTCTCATTCATATCCACTGTAGAATTATATTCTCTACAGGAAAATATTTTATTATTTGTTATTACTATTTTAGTCACATTTGAAAATATTTTCGAACTGATTGAGTAAACACAGGAGTTATAATGATCCCGTATTGAATCCAATAGTGCAATATCATCGACATCCGGAACGATGCAGGTAGAGAATCCTGAGAAAAACCGAGTGGGAATTCTCCTATCCGTTAAATTGTCGATTAAACGCCCGTCGGATCACCCAAATTGAAAATTTTCTGCCCAATTTTATCGTTTGCCCAACCGATTATATTCCACTTAGAACCATTAAAGTCATCTGAAATATTCTAAGATGACTTATCGATTTTTCGTAAAAGCGTCAGTGGGTTTTTCAAATATTGCTCGTCATTCTGACTCTGCAGAGAGGAAAAGTGAAATGTTTAAAAGTCGTTTACAGTCTTCTAAATATCGCCAAAAACGTGATACAGTAACTATGCGAAAACTAGATGTCATGGATTTAATTTAACAAGAACGAATGCGCGCTCCGCGTGCGCATTTACGTTCTTTTTCAATATTATATAATTTATTATATTTTTTTTTCTCTCAGCTCTTAAAATCTATGTTAAACTTCGTGAAAAACTCTAAAAATTCCAAGAAACCTTTGAAAAAATGTCAGATCGCTTAAAATTCATGAAAATCACCTTCAATTTTCAGAAACTTCTTGAGATTCTTTTAAATTCAATGATAACAATTCAAATCCCTTTTATATCCTTTAACATATATTAAAAGTATTAGAAATAACTTAAAATTCCATGAAATTCTTTAAAATGTTCACAAAATTATTTAAATATCAGAAAAATCCCTCGAAATCACTTAAAATTATTAGAAATCTCATAAAATTCCTTAAAATTTCAGGATAATATTTCAAATTCCTTAAAATCTCATAAAACTCTTACAAAAATTTTTAAAACCCCTAAAATTTCACGAAATATCTTAAAATCCCATACAATTCTACAAAATCGTTTTAATATCCTAAAAATATTTTGAATTTCGTAGCAATCACTTTAAAATCGTTAAAAATGCACATAAAAACTCTTAAAATCTCTTAAAATCATTAAAGATTTCATATCAAATTCCATGAAATCCTTAAAAATATTATAAAATCTTTTATAAATTAGAAATATTTTTTGAAAACCCTTGAAATTTGATGAAAACCTTCGAAAATTTTAAAAGTCATAAAAGTACCTTCAAGTCCGATTGAAATCTGATCAAAGTCATGAAAAATTCTAAAAATTCCCAGAAACTTCTTGAAATTCCTGAAAATTCTACGATAACATTTAAAATCCCATTATCACCCATGAAATCTTTAAAAATTTCACAAAATTCCCATAAAATCCCTAGATTTCTAAACTCGAAAATTATTTCGAGTTTAGACTCGTGACAAAATGATTATTAACGAAACCAAATTCAAAATTCTCATTCAATTCACGCGGAATTTACAATTCGGCACAAGTATGGATTGTCGAAAATCACTATCGATATTTACACGACGAATCAGGAATGCGAAATAGGCGTTACGATATTTCGACTTCGACTCAACCATCTTTTTAGAATAGATCAGTTCATTTTATAGCATTTCCAAGAGTTATGAAGGTTTCGAAAGGTTTCAAGAGATTTTCAACAATTTTCAAGGACCCTGGTTCAATGTTTGAGAGCAGAGAAGATGCAGTTCGCCAAGTTGGTTTGACTCATCTCGAACGCGGTCACACCCAGTCGGCGCCCAGGAATAATAGCTGTCTTGGACCTGGACCGGAAGTCGCCCCCCGACTCCTTGGTCCCCCACGCACGCAAAGCGTTCGGAGATTCGATGGTTTCGGTCGCGATGTCTACATAATGCAACCGTAAGCGCCCACCATCAGGGCAGCATCACTACGACTACCACCGGAGTACAATCGCCACGTTTGATTTCAAGTTGTATCCCTTCGTATAGTCATATAGTGTACTAATGATGCCTACACGACAGGAACACTGACACAGACTTCGTGGGCGACTTGGACTTCTAATACACTCATGAGCCCTGAGTCTCCTCTCAACTTAGGAGCAAAAGGACACAGGGGACGTATTTCAATATTTATAAGTTATTGTCTCGAATTTAGGGGTATAATCACAAGACCTTCGCATCCAAGAGATCAATGGACACATTTATGAATAATTAGGGTGTCTTCGATGATAATCAACATCGATCTACCTAATTATCAACCTACGTTGAAAATTATGGGGGCATTACTTTCACTGTCGCAAGGAGTTATTGATGTATTTATAATACACTAGCAGAAATCATCCCAAAGTCGGAGATTTTAAGAATAAAATTTTCATGTGGTTTTAAGGAATTTTAACGAATCCAGAGATTTCATGAGATTTTAGGATATTTTAACTAATTTTCAGGAAATTCGAGGAATTTGAACGGATTTTAAAGAATTTTTAGTGATTCTGATTTTCACTGCTCTCGAGAGTTCGAATCTCAATAGATGGAAGAGAATAAGTCACTTTTTTAATATTTGCTTGTTGATGCTATTTAATAATCTATTGGTCAAATATTAATGATGCATCAATTTTTAAGAATTTGTAATGTTAAAAAGGTATAATTTCAAAATTATTAAAAAAAATATTCCGAATCGCAAAGTTAACATAAACTTAAACAGATAAATATTTTTAGTTGCATGAACAAACAACCATTAACGAAGTTAAATTTATTTCACTTCCAAATAGTGGGATTCGAACCCTCGACAGTGCACTATTCTAAACTGTCGTAAAATCTAAGCTTAGCACGCTACCATCAGAGCCAACCTGGCTCATGAATTAAATATACTTAGAACTTTTTTTCATAATTCTATGTTCCTGTGGTTGAAGCTAAGAAAACAATGCTTTTTAAAAATAAATATAAATATATAAATTCTTGAGATTAAGTCTCAAGTCTCATTCAAAATGATTTCAAAGGATTCCAAAAGTTTAAAGAAATCCAAAAGATTTCGAAATACTTTTAATTATTTAAATGAATTATGTCCTAGGGGATTATAAAGATAGTATTAACGATTTCAAATGAATTAAAAGAATTTCAAGGGATTCAAAGAAAATAGACAGAACATTAGATTAAATAAACGAGGACTGAGGGGCAATCGAGGGGGCAATAAATGTGATGTAACATTACAATTCTAACATAATTATGAAAACTACAAAATCATGCATTGTATCACCTTTTCAGAAATAAACTTCCAATTTATTGGAAACCTTAACAGAAATGACCAGTAGATGATATGTTTGCACTTGGAGTGATGGGCGTTCAATTCGGAAGGTACAGAGGACTATAAATCACAATTAGGCTTCAAGCAGTAGCCGATGGTAGTGGCTAGATCCATTAGGAGCAACAATGCACCCTGGGAGCTCAAGACGTTGTTGTCAGAAGAGAAACGGCCTTGGCTTTACATTCACTAAGAGGAGGTCAGTCACGTCAAGCGTTTCAAAGAGAAACTTTCACACAATTTTTTACAAGAGGGTGTCGATTACACACGTTTTAAAAGTCATTAATTTTCTTTAATGCTGATTATAAAGATATCTGTATTGAAGATATCTGCATAATGATAATTGCAATAAAAGCAGATCAAAATAAAAACAGATCACCTTAAATCAATGACTATTCAAAACTTGTCCAATGTCCAACTTGACTTCAAATGTTGATCCACTCCTGACTTCCAATTTAAATCCTGAAGAAAGGCTTCATTGTTCATCGCCATCAACATAACGACACAAAAGGAACAAGTTGTGATCGATTTGACACTAAAGATTCGTAGGTAGCGGTTCGACGAAGCTCTTCGAATCGATGATCAGTAGGTCGTCATTCTTGAAAATCAAGCAGAGTCATCAGCGCCCACGTGAGATCTTCGTCGGGAGAGAGACTTTGGTGAATAGGTGCGCTCGTGACAGGGAATAAACAAAATAGTGACGAAGCGTTTATCGAAGTCTCTCTTCCCCTTTAGTGAATGTGCATGATGAAGGATCGAAAGGGATGAGAGGGAATGAAGGGCAGTTCGAGAGTGTTGACACTGGAGACGATAACGACGGTAGCTCCACTATTATAAAATTATAGGTGATTATGGTTCGTTAAAAGAACGTAATTAAATACACTGATTTGTGTCTTTAATTTATAAAATTATAAATCTTCGGTCGGGATCAAGAAGTGCAATATCTATAAAACATTTAAAGTCAAACGGAGACAATAATGTTTATACAGAGAGTTTAGGGGTTTTTATATAGTTAATTAGGGAATTTAAAGAGTTTTCTGGACATTAATCAGGATGTCTACTGACTCAACCGATTCAAATTTCAGGCGTTTTCCCGCTTTTTCAAGGCTAAATCTCTGATTTTCCAAGAAAGTAAAAACAAACTTTAATGCTACATCATACATTTACTATTATGAAGTTAACATATTAAATCAACAAATTCTACATATTATAGAGTTTCCCAGTGGGTAAAAAGACATCGACATCCTGAGGACGTTCTAAAAATGTCATTAGGACGTCCATGTCAGTCCAAATAATGTCAAAAAGACGTCTTTAGGGCATCATTGAACTGTCATAGACGTCCTTAGGATGTCTTTAAGACGTCTTTAGGATGACAATGTCTTTTTGCCCCCTGGGTTATTATATATTATTTATCTATATAATACTTTTACTCTTTTTAAGAATAAACTAAGGCAGGGTGGCCACAAGATTCAATTTTTTAAATTCCCTGAAAATTCCCTGAAATTTCCCTGACTTTTCCCTAAATTTCAGACAATTTCATTTTATTTTGAAATTTAAAATCACTTCATAACATTTACTATTCGTAAAAATCTCTCAAATTTACAACAACTTTTGAAATCTCTTAAAGTTCATTGAAATTTCTTGAAATTCTTGAAAACATCTTTAAATATCTTAAAATTCCATGATTATTATACAAAATATTTTTCAAATCATAAAAATCTAGTGACATTCTGTAAAATTCCCTAATGCGCTTTAAAATCTCTAAAGAAAAACTCTTGAAATAAAAGATCTCACAAAATCTTTTACAAATAAAAAATGACTTGAAATTTTTTAAATTCTATAAGGACTATTAACATTCCTTAAAATAATTTTTAAAATGTTAAAATTACATGCAATTTTTACAAACATTTTTAAAATTCCACGAAAAACTTTAAAATCCCTTAAAATACGTAAAAATCGTTCACAATTTTTGAAAACTTTTCCCCTAAAATTCTATAAAATCTCTTATAAATCATAAAAATTTTGTGAAACCGTTTAAAATTCCATGAGGAACATTTAAATTCTATAAAATCACTTTAAAATAATTAAAATTTCGTAAAATTCTTACAACTTTCCTAAAATCCTTTATATCTCCACGAAAAAACTTTAAAATTCCTTGAAATACGTAAATAATCTTTTAAAATTTTCGAAAACTTTTAAAAATTCCACAAAATCTTTAAAAATTCATAAAAAAATTTCAATAATACTGCAAGTATTTACTCAACTTCTAATCAGACTTAATTTTGAGTGACTAAGTTACTCAATCAAATTATAAAACATGAAACAATAACTGAAGTGTATTAACTTATTTCTTTGGTAGACATTATTTGCTATGACAGAAAACAAAAATAGTTTATAAAAGTAAGTTCTTGAAAAAAATTCCAGACGTATTCCCGGTTTTTTCCCGGTATACAAAATTCCAGGCGTATTCCCGGTTTTCCCGGTTTTTCCCGGTAGTAGACACCCTACATTTTAAAAGATTTGTAGGGTTTTCATGGAATTTTAAGATATTAATAGTTTTCTATAAATTAATGCATTGCCATGAATTGCGTAAAGAAATATTAGCAACGACCCTATTGTTCCATAATTTCACACCATTAACAACGATCGACTAAGAATCAGTGGTACATTCTATACAAAGAGCTTATTCTCACGTGTAACTCATCAGACCGAGCCAATTAGAACGATTCATTTTCAATGCGCCAATAAAACGACTAGAAGACAGTCGCGCGTCTGTGCGAAGAGCGATAATGATAGTTGGCGGAAGATTAAAGCAGACTCGAGATGAAAATGTAAGGCTAAGGAAGGAGGGCGAGGCGTGGAAGGAAAATAGAGCGAAACATGTGAATCGGAAGATGCATGTGCGTTGACGACACAAGGCGTGCTTAAATGCTTGCGTTGTGCATTGATGCACGAGGGCGAAAATGAAGTATAAGAATAAGAAGATTAGGAAGAAGAGTAAGAAGCAGAAGAAGAAAAAGATGATCATGAAGAAGAAGAAGAAGAAGAAGAAGAAGAAGGGAGAGGTTCTTGAGGATGAAGATGATGAGGATGAGGGATGAGGATTCGTCGGAGGAAAAGAGTAACAGAATCGCCAGAGAGGGTGGAAGAGGAGTGAAGTAACGCCTGCACCTGCTTCACAGTCCATCATGCCGAGTGTCACCCACGCTACTTTACTGCACTACGAACCGTGTTATGCATCCGCGAGACAAGGCTCCCGCGGGATCTATGGAGGGATTTTAACAGTAATCGAGAGACATGGCGCCGCCGCCGCCGCCGTCTACGCGGTATTTGCGCCAGGCGAGCCAACAACCGTAACGAGTCCGATTTTTGCTAGATTTCATCGATCCACATTCCACGCATTGAAAAATAATTTGTAGATGATTCAGAGAATAAGTGGCGATCAGTTGACAGTTGTCAATCAGTATTTAGTATTTGCAAAATCCCAATAGAAGGGAATAAATTTTGACTTTGTTCAAGGTTGCTTGGTTGCACTACTCAATCTCCTGTTGATCTATTGATTGAATTAAATATTGTAATATTAAACAAGTAATTTTTAAAAATGGAGAAACTTAAAGTCTAAAATTTATCTTAAGAGATTTTTGATAAAAAAGAATAATGTACGTTTACTATCAGATGAGAAAGGAGCTCCTGAAATTCGAAAAGCGGAATTTGCATGAAAGAATTTACGTCTGGAAGCCTCAGAATCCTCTCGCTCGATGAGTCGTGGACGCAAAGATGTGACCAGGGTGGTCCATTGAAGATTAAGTTCAGCTCGTTTTCGCTGACAGACCATCCAACGAAAGTGCCAAGTCGCAGTTCCTCGGAAATTTGACCTAAAATAAATTTTAAGTCAATATGTGCTCCACTCAGTATATTCTCTCATCTCTCCAGTTTGAAGACCTTGAGTTACTTAGTCTATTTAAGGATTCATTTCTAGGAATAAAATTGATCATAAGGTCAACTCTATTCCATTATTTTAACTTACCTAAGTTTCCTTTAATCATAATTTAAAAACTTTCTGACCTTAGTTGAAGATTTTGATCAGACAGAAGCCACGCTTTCATTCCTAGGATCCATTAAAAATGTCTTCTTTGTCAGCCAAGTTCCATTCTGAAGTTTGGGCAATTTCTCAGGCTCGATCCATTTTGTCCATTTTCAGCTGGATTTAATGGCATCGATAAATCAGAAGTAAGGTGTGCGCGTGGAGTTTTGCACACGAGCGAGTACCGTTCTTAAATCATCGTTGGGCACCTAACGCATTGGAAGGATCAAAGGAACTTGAGGGATCGTGTTGGATGCCGCCTTTCTGCACTTTGTCTCGCGATGCTTTTTTTCCTACGTGATACGATGCCGGGTGCAATTACCTCTTCGCGTAGTCTATTTAGCTTCCGCGAAGTGGCACGGACCATCGAAAGAGTTCTCTAGAACTCGACAATTTTCCCCTTTCTTTTTCCCTTCGTTGCCACCACGACTTCACTCACTTTAATTTATATTCACTTCTGAAAATTCTATTCGGTATTTTAAACCCTTTTCCAAATCTCTTTTCTGTTCACCTTTCCATTTCCCTTTTTCCAAATACTTCAGATCAGAAGGGTTTTTAAAATATTTAGGTAAAGTGGTTGAAAAATGAGGTTCGAAAAAACAGTTCCAAAAAGAGAGTAGAAAAAGGAATTTAGACAGTTCTACATGAATTAATTAAAAAGTTCATTTGCACAACTAATATCTCAAAACTTGCACAAAGGTTTTTCAGAATATTGAATGTTTGACGGAGTCTTTTAAAAAAGACTCCGTGAAAAAATTGATTGGTATTTAGCCAATCTCAATGAAATTTTATTTTTTTAATTGTTATCTTGTGAAATAAGTTTTATGTCTTTGCAGCTGAAACTTTTGTTTCACATAGATACAAATTTCTTTCAAAAATTTCCTTGAGATTGTTTCCAAGATGCACCACGTGGAGGTAACCAATCCTGCATCTCTAGTTTCCAAATAATAAACAAATCAATAAATACAGTACATAAGAAGTATAAAATTCCATATTCTGAAAAAATTTTGAACATGTTTTGAGATATTGACTGTGCAAATAAGTCCTATAAATTTCATCAATTTATCTACAACTGTCTTTAAGTTTAAGTAGCTACAAAAAAAGACATTGAATTTTTCCACTTCTGCACGAGATGGGCAGAAAATTAAGGTACAATCCATCAGCAATTACCAGATGACACGTGCCCTTAGGCATAAATGAAAAATCAAGTTTAATCTATGCTCTCTGCGATGCTCCTCAATCGTCGGGAATCGTACTGACAACAATGCAGTCTCGTGGCAGCCTTCAAAGCTGACCCTTGAGGCAAATGCCGCAGAAGGGTTACGGAAGGCCGAAGTACTGGGAGAACTCAGGTTTGAAGGAGTAATGGCACGCGGGGTATGACCAATCAATTATTAGTAGTGCAGCGGCCCCACACACAGCGCCAATATTACCGGGACCATTACCTTTCGCCTGCTACACCTTCCCAACCATAGTCACAGGATGCTCGCTTACAAATTCGTCCTTCTTCCATCTAAGCTTCAAGCATATCTCTTTATTTTGAATATTAAAAAACAAATTCTTGGAAAACTTCTTCCGTGAAACAGAATCCTATTCTGGTTTCTTTATTTTGACCCCAAACAAGATCAATAGAAATTATTTGTTGGCAGGAATTCAGAGTCTTTTGGAAGGAACATCTAAATTTGAACAGATCCAATATGAAGTAATGAACAGAGAACCTAAATTTTGCAGAGAATTTAAAAAATGGGAACATTTTCCGGATTTGAGAAGAAAATTGCTTTGTAAATGCGAAACAGGAGATCACCAACGTCGTTTCGCCTGAGGCACGTCCGATGCGTCCCAGGCGCGAGTTGAACCGAAGCTATCGAACGGAACAGGGCGAGCCGTACGAGAGAACAGATATTTTAATTATCGTCCGCACGATCTTTGTTGCTTTATGGTTCAATTTCGACATCCACCCACGAAGCACTGAATCCTTTCAATCTTCACTCTTCAATCATTCGATTTTCTAAACCCCTTTTCCACCTCCTTTTCCTAGAATAAGAGACAATTAGCTTCATTCATCCATCATTCATTCATTTACCCATCATTCGTTTACAAAATTCTTCACAGACTAAGGATTGAATCCCCGGAAGTAGAATCCGGAAGTTTTCAGAGCGATTTTGTTGTATCTGCACGCGACTCTCCTGGCAAGACAATCGATGATCCGGAACGAAAGATCTGTTTGTGGGACTGGATATATAAAATAATTAGACATTGGGCAGCAAACCCCGAATTTGTTGTATGCCTTGTGTGCGTTGTGCCGACCGCTATGTGATTCTTCAGCTGGGACTAATGATATGTGTGTATTTCCCATGGTCGGGTCTGAGACCCGATGCCATGATTACATGGTATCGGCATCTTACAATGCGAGGATATTCACTGGTACCACCACTACGAGGTCCTTCGTCGTATTCGTTGGGCCTTCGCCACCCGCGAAGGATGTGTCTTTGTATATAGGAACGAATGCTTGGCTATCTTATTGAGCTATCAATGGGCCCGACTTAACCCTGTGCCAGGACGAAGGCACAATGCAGTGTCCCTCCATCGAGAAACCTTTGATCTTCACCGACTCAGAGACTGCGAACTATATGTTGCATTACGACCTCACTGCGCTTATTACTGCCCGAAGATACTACTGTTGAACTCGCGGAGATGTTTGACTTCAGATAGCCTTGCAATCCTGGATGTATTTAAATCTCCAGTCGTTACTTCCAGGACTTTTATTACTCTTGCTCATGTTCCATCATATTTCTTGGGGCTCCATCATGTAACTTTCTTATTTTTCCAATAGTACCAATTTTTCATTCACCTTTTCCCAATCGCTTTTTTGACCCTGTTTACTAAACCATCCAGATATCGAATCCAAAAACCGGTTAGCAACTGATTTCCTGGATTTATGCCTACATCTAAAAATTATTATTACTCGCAACTCCGATGTAGATTTTGCCCCATTTACAATAGGGTTCTGACAAGGCCCTGGTCAGTTTTTCTATTCTGAATAAAATGAAATAAATTATAATAAGGTGCTCATCGGGCAGCATAATAGGACTATGTGTAATTACTAACATAATATCATCTGATTATTCCGAATTGAAAATATTTAGATTTGAATATTATATTTAAATATTAAATTATCCATTTAAATATTTAAATAGTTTTCTGTTTCATTGCGAACGCAAATATATAAATATGATTGATTTATTTCCTTGTATTGTTTCTTATGTTCTTTGCTATGTTTTGACATACTAAAATTACATTTTCATAAAAGCAGGTAATTTTTATTTATAATTTATTATAGTTTTTTTTTAAAAAGGCATTCACTAGAAAAACTGACAAGGCCCTGACTAGTTTCCCCTATATAAGGTATTCGCGAGTCCAACCGTTACACCCTTGTCGGGTTCTAACCAGTTTTACTGACCAGAACCACACCAGAAGTAGGGGAAACTGACCAGAACCCTACTAGGCCCACATCAAGATTTCTGCACGGGTACTTCAAAAAAGTGACAAAAGTGACTAATTTTATCTAAAAAGTGACTAAAAGTGACTAGTTTTCGCACAAAAAGAGGTCTGTTATGTCCAGAGTAATACTTAGTATTAGTATTGGACTTTTGCAAGTCACACAAATTGTAATTCGTTTTATTACAAGTAGATTACAAAAGCTAAACAAAATTGTCAAAACTGCAGAATTTATTTTGCACATTTCCACAATGCTTTAGGGTAGGAACTAGAAAACCTGAAAATCACGAACTATATTATTTAGATTTTCCTTCCTTTTTTGAGATAAAATCTAAAATATCATTTTCTCTCTTCTCTGTACAGTCTTCTGGGTTTTATTAATTTCAACTCGCTTTTTCTCAGATGTTTCCCCAATTCTCTTACTGCTACAGGCATAGCAGTGACTTTTTCTTAAAAAAGTGATTGAAAAGTGACTCTGTGGCAGCCCTGAGGTACTTGTGGGGAAAAATCGACAAGAAAGCCTCAAAATATAAACGAAAGTGAAAGAGAAGAAAAATGCAAGAGAAGAATGAAGGGGTGGAATGAGAGGAAGAGAAAGAATTAAAGAGAGAAGAACTCGCGTCAAGGAAGACCGCGTCGTAAACAAAGCCAATAAAATATTACGTAGAGGCCTCTCTGCGTACACAGAGCCGAAAAGAAAGAGTTACATGGAGTGCTGGTCGGTAATAACAGCCACAGCACATAATTGCCAGAACGATTGAATTTCTATATTACCGCGAAGCCCTTGCCTCGGTGCTACGGAAGACGTATGGCTCCGGCGAGACGCACATCCTCCACTTGCCTTAACGCTCCTGGCCGCAAAATTAATTCGTCCAGCTTCGCTCCTCGGCTCTCTGTCACTGCAGCAGGTTTCGCTTTTTGCATAGTTTTTGAAATGATTTCGATCGTCGCCCGATTCGCACCATAGCCCGAGTGTGGATACGAGCCAAACGCTTCGAGAGAAGCGCGGCAATGAGTTACCGGGCGGGGACTATAACTCGCCCCGTGATATACGACTGTATCTCGGTACCATTTGGCAGACGTAGATATATTATACGCATACCGCCAAGACGTAAATTTATTTATTCTATAATTATCGCGTACAATTGGTAATGTGCCCCGTGTGCGGCACCGGCGCGAGAGAGCCGAGAGAGGCCGCTAGAGATTGTTACTTCCTGGCCATTTCCGGCGATCAAGGACTCATTAGAGGCAAAAACCTCTGCTCATTTATTATATTTTAGTTTTGAATTCAGTCAGCCAATCTCACCTACTTTCGATAACTGGGGTGAAGGAAAGATTTGCAACATTGATCATTCTGAATTGTGATATTTTAAGATATTTCAAAAGATTTTAAATTATTCGACGGAATTACTAGGGGATTTTAAAGTTTATTTTAAGGATTTCAATAGAATTCAAAAGATTTGAACCCTGGATACAGTGGCTACTCTAGACTGTCATAAGCCCTGAGAATAGCACACTACCAACTGAGCCAGCCTGGCTCATGAATTACATTTACTTAAAGCCTACTTCAATTCTAAGTTCCTGTGGTTAATGCTCAAAATACAATTCTTTTTAAAAATAAATCATTAAATTTACAGTAGATTTAAAAGATTTTAAAGAATTTCAAAGGATTTTACGAGAGTTTAAGGACTTTGAAGTGATTGCAAGACATTGTAGGAAACTTTAAAGAATTTTAATATATGTGAAAAGATTTCATAATATTTCATTGCGATACCTTTTAGAGTGTAGACATCTATTCGTAACTAACATTCAGTTTTAAGTAAATGTAGATAAATTAGGTAACCAAAAATCCGGCCCTAAGAACAGAAATCAAAATCTAGGGCTTACTATGGGTCCTATGTCTATACTGTTAGAACCGAAATTTTTTGTGAGGAATCCTGCTTATTTAATCTTCGTAAAAATATGATATTTATGTTTTAATCCCGTTTCGATTTACAAATACAAAAGAAGCTCATGAGATAATCTGATCCTCGAGAAAAAGAACATGAAGGAATATTATCTGCAAAGTTACTTGAGAAGAAATTATTTTCCTTCTCATGCAAGTGTTTTATGTTATCTCACACCTTCGCTCGTATCCCGAACTCTTGATTAATGATCGGAAAGACATACTCGTCCTCATTCATCCCGAGAAGCCAATATCGAATGGTGGCTGGCTAACGGATAATATTCGCGATGCTATCTTGAATCGGACCATGCACTTTGTCCATAGCTTTTATTGTATTTTGCAATAAAAAATAAGCGACCTCTGGACCTGGCTATCAAAAGCCAACCCACACCATCAGAGAACCTTGATGTTTCGTGCGTGGGGTACGTCCATCTTACCGCGGACGTTCACAATAGCTTCTGTTTAGAGTACTTACGCTCTTGAGGGCTGCTGAGTAACCCAAGTCAGCCATCTTACATCGAATAAATCATCGCGAGACGTCACGAGATATCATTGAACCGGTTGACGGCTACCATTGCTAATGCACCGGGTGCTCTCTAAGTTGCCTCCTCAAACTCAGCTAATGCTGGCACATTCAAGAAGTTATATTTATTGGCTCATCAATTATTTCTTTAATTGAATCCAAGGGAACTTTTTAATAGGGGGAATTAACTATACAGAGGGCTAGATTCTAAAAAGTAAAATATTAGTCTTCTAATAGAAAAAGGTTGCAAGGAAGAATAATGGAAGTGTCTATGCTTTCTTCTTATTGGAACCACTTTTCCAACACCGATTGACACTCCAAACCGATATTTGGAAAAAAAGTTTCGAAAAGGCATCTGGAAAAGGAGGATTGAAAAAGGGGGTATAAAAGGGGTAAGTAAACTGATTTAGTAAAGGGATTTGGAAAAGCAGTTTGAAAACAAGAATGGAAACTGTGCTTGAAAAAAGGAGATGGAAAATGCGATTAAAAAAGAGAGTTAAAAAAGGCATTTGTAAAAAGGTATATAAAAGCCCTCAGGTAATCGGATTGAATACGTGGTATCCGAATTTCAAAGCCCACTCGGTAGATACCCTGGTGTGGTTTTACGATAGGTGGATAGTATCGCGTATCAATCAGATGTCCGAGCTACATTGTCTTTTACGCGAGGCAGATAAAGGGCGCCTAGTCTAGGGTCCTGGCCCTTCTTGGACTCCGGGTGCGGATTTCTGGACCACCCGGGTGGATCTTACACATCCGGCAGGAATCTTATTGACTCGAAGCGAAAGTGGCGAATTGCTGATGAGACAGTAAAAAATGACAGCACATTCTAAAGAATTATTAATGTTCGATCTAACAGATCAAGGATTCATCTGAACAAATTCAAAACTTCGGTAAGAAATCATTTGAGAAACTAAATAATAATCTAATCTTACATATAATCTTAATCATCCTAATCATCTTAATCATCTGAATAATCAATCTAATCAGAAACTTTTCTTGACCTTCTTGATCTCCTTAGAGCTAAATTGAAGAGATGATGAAGACTTGAGCGGAATTGTGGAATCCCAAGATCACGTTGGTAGTGATCTAGGAAATTCTTTGGTGAGCGATATGTAGGAAATGAGCAACCAGTTGGTGAGGGTCTGCTTGGTCAAAAGTTCCTCGTCGAGAAGAGAAGGCGGAGGAGTAGGATATGGATGATGGCGAAGAAGAAGGAGCCATGAGGGCTGAGTACACAGTAGCAGACTTCTCATATAATGCGATATAATCACCTGGCATGACTGCACACTATCTGATTCGCACATACACACACAAATCACTGACAGGGTCCACATTTGAATCCTCGACGACCATTACTCACTGCTCCTGATATTACTTCAATTCAATCAGTGTCTTGCCACTGCCTGGCCCGCCCCGGTGCGTATTCGCCATCGAGCTTTTACATCCACAAGTACCAACCTATCTGTAACTTTACATGATGAATAGTTCGACCACTTCTGGAATGCTGTCGAGCCATCATCGATGATTGGTTTTGCTTCTGAGCTATCCTTTTATCTTAAATGGGCTTTTCCAAACCCATTTTTCATCTATCTGTTTCTATACCTTTCTAATTAACCGTTTTTCTACCCAAGTTCCTTAAAACCCCTTTACCAAATCTCTTTCCTAAACCTCTTTTCAAAACAACTTTTCCAACTTTCTATCCTTTTACAAAAACCCTTTTTCCAAACACTCTGTTAAATCCTATCAACAAAATAATTTTAAAACTCCCTTCCAACCCCTATTTTCCAAATTTGAACCCTCTAGACACTTTTCTCCTTCAAATGATTCAGCTTTTGGCAAAGTTTTGGTTTCGCGACTTTTGCCGTTTTCTCGAGCACCAGACAGATTGCAACCTGTTCATTCTAAGGTTAATCGATGTAGCTACTGTCAGTGATGAATAAGCGTAATCGGTAGAACAGAAACGGTCCGTGTGAATTCCACGTGTTGGCCGAAGAACAACGCCTCTCTCACCGTATCTCTCTCTCTCATTTTCTCCTGTCTAGCCATCTAATTGAGTTAAATTTGAACACCCCTCTTTTATCCACTCGCAAATCCGTAACAATTACTGTGAACATCCTACTTTATCAAAATGTCCCAAATAGCAGAGAGCAATCATCCTCTGTTGATTTTCACCTGGCTTACCTCTTCCAGTAAAATATCCCTATCGTCATTAATTCTAACTTTATATCGATCTCTTATCCGATCAACGGAAAGTCTCCATTCAGTCCATAAGTTGCTCGTAAGTGCGTCCAACTTTCCATATTCATTTCTCGGATTTGCCGACTTGCTGTGACCGAGCAATAAATCTTGTGGTAAGGTCTGCGCGGCCAGTGAATTGTACGCGGCCAAATGATCAAAATTACAAGGTTCGCTGATGACATTCCGCCCGAGAGTCGCCAGGAATAATTTCAAACGTACAGTGGAAGTGGGACCTCTTGATTTTCATTCGACGTGATTGGTTAGGTAAACACATCAAAGACCAGAAGCTCACCTTTCCGGTTTGCACAATAAAGCCTCATGCAATCGATTCTCAGACCTATGCCCAAGAATCAATTGCAAGAATCGACTAACTCTTCTTTCAAGATGATCCAACATGTTCAGACTCTTCGAATCTCCCTACAAATCCAGAATTTGTTGCCAAATTCCTCGCTCTCCCAGGCTTTCATTCAAATCTTGTATCTCGCATCTCTTTTTCGTCAGAATGATCGTCCCCCTCGAGGGGCTGATAATCCGCGCGCGTCCTTCGCATCATCCACTCGGAGCGAGTAATTCCAAATTGGTAATCACGCGATGGCGCCAACCTCTCGCGGCCCGTCAGCAATCTCGTGTCTTGTTGTTCGGTTCTTCGGACTCTCCTCTTTGCCCTTCCCTTTTTTTCCCTATCTTCCTCTTTCCCAAGCTCTGCCTACCACCTTCTGTCCTTTTCCATCGCACGTGGTTGTGTACTACCTTTCACGGCATGTAGAATGATTGTGTGTGGAGCGGAACGTTCCGGTACCGCATCAGAGGTTTGTCTTTGTGATGGCCGACGCAACGTGCTGCAGGGACTCGAACGGCTACCGAGATACGCGCTGAATTATCTACTACGTTAATCCCTTCAACGTGGGTCGGATACTCTCGTATACAATCATCATCTTCTGCTTCTTCTTTTCCTTCTTCATCCTCAGAACATCCACTCTCCCCTTCCTCGCCTTTCCCACCACCCATTTCACCCCCTTTTCCCCCTTATAACCATGTCCTCTTTCATCTTCAGTTGATTGACAGTAGTCGGTAGTCGATTCCTTCATCATCTTCATCTAACTAACTCTAGAAATTATCATTCTTATATTTTAAAGGTGGAGATAGATCAGTGGCACCCATGCAGATGATACAGAACAACTACTATTGGATCGAGGAATTACCCCTAGAGAGAGTGTCCAATTTTTAATTTGGATTTCAATAGGATTTTTGCGAGAAAAATAGAATAATTTGGTCCTTTCTAACCGACCCTCAACACCTCCTATCTTAGTTCAAAGGGGTAGAAGGTGAAACTCTAATTGGAATGGAATAAAGGGGTGAAAGATATTTTTTCATACCCTATTTTCTAATTGGAAGATATAATTGGCCTAAAATAAAGGTCTCTTTTGTTTTTGAAACAGAGGCTAAGTTCCCATAATTTTTGGAATTTTCTGGATGGAGTTGTTACTCGTTTATGATTTTCTAATTTATTGCAAATCTCGATGGAGAGTCGAGTGGTGAACGCGGAGAGAATGACAAGAACAATCTGCTGTTGTCATTCGGTTCGCTGTGAGACTTCAGCTCGATTCGCGAGGCAGAAGCGGTTAGAGAAAGAAAAAGGAATGGCAAGAAACATGAAATCAAATAGCACCTGAGGCATCTGCGACCCACGCAGCTTCGACGTTCGAAGAAATTTTATCTTTCGCACCGATGACATTTCAGAAATAAATGACCACAAGATTTATTTTTCCTACCTTCCAACTGAAAGAGGCATTCCATTCATCTTTATTTGTCGACATAATTTGCGTCACAGGACATAATTGCACGCTACGATGTAACCGAAGTAATTGAAGAAAAGAGAGAAAGATAAATTGATATAATTGTCACAAAGAGAGGACATTTAAAATATTCAAGAACTTGATTATTAGAGAGTAATTACATTTGACATTATACTTTAATAATACTTTGATTCTAGATATCCTTTAATAAAATTATCAAATCGGAGGGATAGAAGTAGCAAACTAAAAAAAAAACTCTGAACTTTAATGCTCGCTTTAATGTCTATTTGCGATTAATTTTGCACGTGAAATTTTAATTGGGAATGAAATGATTATTTCGAGGGACCTCTTTGACAATAAAATTCGTAATCCAGTGCAGCCAATGAACTGCAGAGAAGGATCACTTCACTTCGACTCTAGCCTGTTCATGAGTCGTCAGTCTAACCCCCTTCAGGTCCCCCTGACGTCCCACGCGATCGCAATGGCTGTGTTTGCTTTTCGTTATATTCAATTGGAAGTCCGGGAAAAAGCGAGAGGAGAACAATGGGAATCACGATATTTGTTTGTTCACCAGTCGACAAGAGCGTCACATCCCGAGGGTTCTTGGCTTTTGTCAGAGGTGCTTGGCCATAGAGAAATTTTTGTTTCTATATTTATAAAAAAAAAAATAAAAAAAAAAAAAAGAAAGAAAAGACTTCAATTAAATGAGACAGAAAAATGAGAGACCCCTATCTGAAAAATAACTCAATAACTCAAGATCCGGGCTTTAAAAATAATTTAGAAATATCTATCGAAATCGAATTTTCCTGATTACAGACCCTGTGTTCTTAAATATGTAATTTATTAATATACTCTTAAATAAAATAATGAAATATGCCTTAAATAGCTTATTAAATATCTGAGATATTACGCGGAGAGATTATTAAGCATCTTGACGAATTGAACTGCAGAAATATCTTTTTTGAGTAGTAAATTATCTCTATAATTAATATTCGGTGGCAGGAGAAAATATATTCCATGTATTGACGTTTATTGAAAATAAGGAGGAGAAAAAAGGCTTTAGGACTCACAGGGGGTCCAACCTCGCGTTTAACAGCCCATAAATATTACTTTGACTCGAGCTTAAATTGAACCTACATATCTTATAAAACATACTCCTTCTTTATATTACATCAAATATGCAGTTTATTACTATAGATGGGTTCTTCTCACATTATGAATTATAAAAAATATATGTCCTGCATATATGGGAAAAAATTATGGGGTAGTCTTTAAAAATTAAGGCAGTTAATTCCACATGATTCATTAGCCCCACTCAGAGCTTTCTTTAGATCACCCTTCCTAGGTCAAACCCCTCCCCATTTTCTAAGATCTTTTAATTTTCAATTATAATTTTTATTTTTGGATCATTATCTTATTATTATTCTCGAAAAAAGTAATCTTCTAGAGAAAATATTAAAATAAACATAAATATAAAAATAACATAAGACATTAATTTGCTCAAGGCCTGCAACTTTTGTCTGAAGCTCCTTCCTCTTAAACAGAGGTTCGAAGCCTCGATCAAAGTCGAAGATTCTTGATTCTTCTCGATATTTCTTTGTCCATAAAATTCTTGACACTTTGATATGTGAGAAGGAAGGAGGGATGGGAGTCGGAGAACGGTGATGGTATTTATGATGGGACTCTTTGGCTGAAGGGGAAAGGAATATAGAGAGAAAAGAGAATATAGAAAAGGAAGAAGGGCGGGAAGGAAGGAGGGAAGAGGATAAAGTTCGGTGGTTCGTATATCGGAGGCTCGCGGATTTTAATCAACCACCGATCTGACGGCGGGATCCGATGGAATAGCCATGTGCGAGATGGTGGCGAGGCGCCACGGGGGTTCGACACGTACACCGCCATCGGACGCTATGGGATGCGATCGCCAGGAACCGTATTCACTACACACGCCCGTATCTACAAGGCACGTCAGGCTTATAGCGCCTTCTCGAAATCACCGATTTTATGGGCCACCTTTGATGTTTAATGAAGGAATTTTACGACTCGAGATTGTTTTAAAGTATCGCCGCACAGTATCCACCGATAATTTTCTCTCCACCTTTAAATTTCCGCCCTTCACTGTCCCTTGATATCAAAATCAAAGGTTTTCGCCTTTTTTAATTCAGAGGATTCGAAGAAAAAGTTGTTTATTTTTTGATAAACAATTTGCAAAAAAAATTATTTCTGATCCTCATAAGCAATCGTTCATGAATTGAATGAGAAATAAAGGTTTCAAAAAAATTGATCCTCCGTCACAAAATACTTTAAAAGAAGACTTTAAGATTTCTTATGTATTCGAGAAAAATTCCAATAAACTGAAATTTCATCTGCTCTGGATTCTTGGTGAAATTTCAGCGTAATGGCTTTTCGATTAATACTTCCGCGAGAAAATTCAATTAACTTTCAATTAATCAGGTAGCGATGTACATATACACAAGCGAGCGCATTTTCTCGTGGGTCCGTTGCAGTGAGATACGATATACTATCCGGACGAGTCGCGATGTAAGTTGGGGAATTAAATTTTAATCTGTTCCGGTATTAGTTATGGATTTATGTTTGTTATACCTCCGACACGAAACATTGCACCTACCTGGCTCACGAAAGCGAGATATAAAGAGAAGTGAGTGAGATGGAAAGTGAAAGAGGACTGGAGAACTCGATCTCGACCTATGCGAGAAGTCGAGGACCAAGTTGGAAGAGGATGCAGGATCCCACCCGCTGACGCCACGCCGCTCGTAGTATCGAACGCCCTAACAAATTGTCTTGTTTTAAACGAAGCAAATTCCAAAACCCAGAACCTGTGCTTGTACCACTCCAGCAGGTTTGCTGCTGTTTTTGCTGCTGTTGCTGCCTTTAACGTCCTCGATTCCCAGGCAGCCGATTCATAATTCGTTAACCAGATTGGATTAAATTCCATAAAATTCCAAGAAACTTCTTCCCGAAATAGAGATGTACAACTTCGTGAGGATCTCACTCCTTTACAGGTCCTCCTTTCCCCACACATAATTGTCACGTCATACCCCAACCACTTTTCCAGTAATCTGTTCATGTTTTTATTAGTAACGTCACACCTCCTAAAACAGAAAAACTCATATAAATTCACAATTATAACAATGAAGAAAGAATATCCTTGCGGCAGAGAATAGATTAATTGGATTGTTTACATATGCAGTATAAAGGAAGAAGAGACTTCCCTATATTTAGCAGCTGTCCACAGGTAAGCACCCTCTTAACTTTGCGTCTGATAATGCTAAAACTCTCCCCTGTTAGTACTATGGTCTTCAAAAGTAGAAGGTGTTCTCCGGAGGTGGTGATAACCCAACTCGATCCATCACTGCCCCAGACGGTGGGTGAAGGGGGAGGAATTTAGTCTAAGGTGGTCAAAGGTCTACCTTCATCCCTGCAACTTCCTCTTCTCTATAAGAACACCCTTAAATTAAGTTCTACACTTACTCGAACATGTATTCAAAACATAATCTCTTGGATCTTATCATATTTTTGCAAAACTAGAACATTTTTTCAACATACATAAAAAATATCCACTGTTATCTGTCTACGTTGAATGTATTTTTGAAGTGCGTGGGAAAGCAGGGGAGTTTGGCAACGGCAGTCATGGAGATATCCATAATATCTCCAAGCCATGCAACTTTTAATATCGACGGGGTGTTTTCTCACCTTTCAGCATAATATTAGGCGCCAGTTTTGAATTTAAAGCTCGCTCCCGCTTCGAGCCCTATCCGATATGCTAATAGCATAATATCCGACCACGATTTCATACAATAAAGGTGGTAATCATCATATCCCATAAACAATGACTCGTTTTCGACTTTCAGTCTACTTTTATAAACTGTCGACTTTATTAGGAATTTTATATAGCAGGACTTATAAATACAGGATTTATAAATGCAGAATCCTCCTTAAAAAAAATCGACAAAGCTTTATCATTAATGGCATCGATCAAGTCTGCTTGGTCAGGGTTTCAGAATGTCAATCTTCCGGTGGGCAGTACCCTATCGTTAACGAAGGTGTATTGATTTCTTCTAGAGCCTTGAGGAACTTCGAGGGCGGTGCAATGTTCGAGCTTGCAATTAAAAGTAACACGAGAACGCGATAAGGGCACTTCGAGGGGGTTGACCTATAAGAAAAATCGACGTCAGACTTCTACTTTCCATTCCTACCTTTCCTCATTGCGTGCTTCATGTCTAATCTGGAATAAACTTTATTACGTATATGGGTATCGTATGCCACAATACCTGGTATTATTAATTGGGATATAAAGAGATATATTCAGAGACCATTATTCATAAAAATACATGGTAGAAGATTGTCAGGCTCGCTTTTTCATTCCCTTTTTAAGATCCTGTTATCAAAACAATTTAGAAACATCGGTTCCAACTCCTTTTTTCCAAACCCTAATTCAATCTACTTTTTCAAACCATTTTTGATATCTAGAGCTTTGGATGTTTGACTCTTTGGACCTTTGGAAGATTCAGAGACAATTACTCATAAAAAAATATATGATAGAAGATTGTTGGAGTTTCTTTTTAAGAAAATGTAAATTCTAAAATATATCCAAATTTGATTTTCTCTAGAGAACATACGAAGCTTGTCGAGAAAAGCAAGCAGAGGAAAATGGTCGAAGAATGTTTTAGATCAATGTTCGTAGGTCTAGACTCTATCTAAAATGGACGAGATAGAGAGATGCTGAAGCAGGAGATGAACTGGCAGATGGGAGGGGTAAGCTCGCCAGGAAGGAAATTAAAATTGAATAGTTGATGAATTTTAGGAGTGCAAGCTCGATGATTTATGCAGGATTGTAGACTCGTAGATTCGTAGATGATACATACCTGACCACAGACACACGGTCACTTTCTCTGAAACGTGTGTGCAAGTACGAGTGCTCAGTGCATTCCCTCACGCTCGTTCTTGCATTCTGCGGATTCGCATGCATTATATATCTTATTCCCCTCATATTGTCGTTCATCAAGGCCAGCCAAGTAATTAGTATAATATAAGATTGAATTGAGGAAACCACAGAATATATTACTCCTCCTTTACTCGTTAATTCTATTTCAACTTGCCTCACACACCAAACAAATCCTACTTGCAAGAAAAATATAGAATTATATAGAAAGTGCTACCCAGATAATTATTTAAGAAGACGATGTAGAAGTGCATTCAGAAATATTTAAATTTTACTTTTCTTGAAGAATGAAATACTGTTCCGGGTTGGGAACTACAAAATTTGAAGAGTTTGCAACAGGATCCTTAAGAATTTTAATAGTTTCTGATCAAGAACCCTTAAAGAACCCATTAAAATTAAGTTTCACAACCATGTCCTTAAAAAACCCTAAATTAGAATCTGATGAACTTCGCATCGGAGTGCAACTCGAACTAAAACTGATAATGGAAAATTAGTGAAAATATAGTTAATTGTGGATCTTAATTTAGTGGTCCAGAGATTATTTGCAAATAGTGTTGGATCTTACGGAAAAGGAAGACTAACAAGTGCAGTTGGTCTCTAGAGTAAGGGAATGAAGGAAAGAGTAGACTGCATGAGGTCGTGCAAAAGGGTTGAGGGAAAGAGGGGAGCGAATATCTGAGGCATTATCCTTTAATCAAATACATTACAGAAAATTTATCGTGCTCCCGTGAATTAATTAAATGCCGAAGGATAAATTCTCGCCACTTTCACAAAGCTCAACGGCACTGCCAACATGAAATTTAACATTCAATAAAATAAATCGTCCCGACCCTCGAAAATCGTTCGCTCCTCATCCCTTTAGTCTCAAGCCCTTCTCGCTTTACTCTTCCTCTCTTCCAGCTGCTGTTGACATTATGAACTTCATCATTGAATTCGAGTACTTTCCTCCTTATCTCGAAAGAAAAGTTCTTTACATTCCGAATCGTATTAGGTTTCAACTAATGCGAGTGAATACGTATTTAAATAGCGACAATGCTCACAGGAAGATCAAGAGAAACGTATATTTTAACTTATTTAAAAACATTTTGCATCTTTAATTTCAAGAATCTGGAATCGAACCTTGGATCAGATTGGAAAGGGTTTCTCCAGGTTTCGGATCCGAAAATCTTAGAATTCTGAAATGGAACCCGATATCTCAAAGGGTTCTGAATCCTTTTAAACTTAAAGGTGCCCATCTCTGATGAAATAAAGATTATCAAGAAACCGATAATCTGAAGTTGATCAATTCGAATCAATAAAAAAAATCAGAATCAGATTTTTGAGAGGCAATTCTTTGCTAATAAAAAAAAATGTTTAATGTAATCAGATCGTCGTTTTGACGGTCCTCGACTCTCCTTCGAAGGGAAAGGTAAGCGGATCGCTGCTGTTGTTGGGGGCACGAAAACACGGACTACATCCATCATTGTTTCCAGGCCCGAAGACTGATAGGCCGCTATTATCTTCGAACTCATTACGATCCCCTATTGATAAAGCTGCGATTACGCCGCGGGGTTAATGCCGGCCGCGTTCACTCGCTATTCGGAAATTGGAATTTCTACCTTTCCAAGCGAGACGTCAGAAAGGAAGACATTGAACGATCCGTCTGGATCCGACTTCGGCCCTCGCTACTTCAGCTACCTTCGTGATCTCGTCATTTCATTTTTTTCCCTCCTTCCCTCTTTTATTCATAATCTCTGTTAAAGAAATATCAATCTCAAAAAAATCCATTTCGCAAGAGACTCTCTCCTTCCTTCACTAATTAATTGATTGATGAATTCATTTCCTGTGTATTTTCCTCGTTTGCTTATCTATTAATACTTTGTACCGAGGGGTGGTTTTCCAACAAGAATTGAAGAATTCATTAAATGAAAGAAGTAAATGGGCGATGTTAATTATACAACTGTCGCGTCCTTTAAGAGGGTCGAACCGTAATCCTCCGTCTGTCGAAACCAGGTTTTCTAATTCCTTGTGGTTTCGAACTCCAGACTTCCCAAACCTCATTCAAAATCAACTTCTTTCAATTTAGAATTAATGTAAATCTTCCGAAAATACTTATATGATATAATGTAAATTTGAGTCATTAAAGGGTCTAAATTCAGAAGGATTTTATGTTTGTGATTAGCAGACCTCGCAGTGTTTAGTCTATTCCCCTTTTTTTTTTATTGAAAAGTAAACTATTCCACTGAAATCTCAATTTTTTCTCTGAAAAATGTAATACCTTTTTGAAAAGTCTTTCAAATTTAATTCAATATAGTACCTGTATTAATTTTATTCAAAAAAATGTATTCCCCTGTTATTCCCCTCTTTTGGTAAAAAATTACCCTATTTCCCTTGCTTTGATAACATTTTGTGCTGTGAAGCCTGGATTATTCAACACATAACTTAAGGTGATTTCGAGGTTTCCAAGGTTTTCAAGGTCTCCAGAGAGCGTGCCAGATATTTTTATATTTTCTGTAGAGAGTAAACCAAGCCTTGTCTCAGAAACAAGGAAACGAGGTAAGGAATTGTAAAATGTCTTAAGCCGAATCTAAGCCACCGACATCATGCCGGGAACTGAAGTTCGCATCGGTACTGGTGCGGCTCTAGCTAGAGTCGCAGTTTTCGTAATTCCGTGCCCAGTGATAAAATCTCAATTTATAAGTGTCCTGCCAGCGGCAATATCGAAGACCGAATGGCTAGATAGGAGCCATTCTTACCAAGGGGCATATGGTATCAGGGACGATGATATTACTCGAGAGCACGCGACTGCTTAACATGCAAATGCATGAAAGCAATAAACTACTCAATACGTTGCGGAGAATTCAACCGATCGATTTCGTTTCTACGCTCTGCTTATAAGTTCTCAATTTAGCAGGACCTAAACATAACGACCTGGCAAAGAATTGCCTCGGACTATAAATTCAGACTCATAGAATTTCTTTATATTAAAACTTCGATAATTTTTTTAGCAATCGACGTTCACCAAGTTAAAAAAAAACAGTCGATCTTTAATTGATTACAATTCAGAATTATAAATAAACCTTCAGCAGGAGCTTTAAAAACTCCACGGCCTGAATTGAAACCCACGTCATCGCCCGACTTTAGATCTTATCAAGAATCGAAAGTCCTCCATTGACTTCGACAGCTTATGTCGAAAATTGCCAGTCACGTTACCAAGAGGTCGCTAAATAATAGCCGGCCACCGGTTGCTTGTCATTAAATCGTTAGATCTGCATTAGGCCAGGTCAGATCACGAACTCTTCATCGATCGCCCCTCTAATGCGTTGCCCATTTAATAACCGACAAAAATGACTTTTTTCCCTCTCGCACTCCAATTACTATGATTGCCTTTTCAAGCTTAACCTTGCCTATGAGTGGATTTTTTTTCTACTTTACAATCTCCATTTTATTGTAATGGAGAATTTCAGTTGAAGCAAATCAGAGAAAAAATACTCTATTAAATCTCAATTTAGAATCTAATCAATATTATTCCGAGAAATTAAAAAAAAGAAAAAATTGCAGCAATCAAAACCGTCTTGCTGCCGATCGATCAAAAAATCGATTTTAGATCGAACAATGCTTTCAGTGCCATTTTCCGTGGATTCACGCTGCGATAAACGTAGCGCAGAAGTCATTGCTTGGTGTGATTTGTATTGTAAGAAGGATCGTGATCGGCAGGAAGAGGATCAGACCTCCCGCCCGCAATCTCAATGATGCGCCGTATCACTAATAAATAATATAAAAGGGAACGGTGAGGCGCGGCGCTGAGACCAAAAATTAGACCGACAAAAAGCCAGGACGATTTCGATTGGACGGCATCGAGCGCGCCCTCCTGATAGCGTTTTTTTTTCTACACTGAGTCTTAATGAGTACATTATGACGATTGCGATGTCAATCTTCATTTGCAGCGTCTGAAGCTGCCCCGGGCCCCGCACGTCGTCTCTTTATTAATTAGCGTGTCCTTCTCTCATCCCTTGACGGATTGTCCACATACGGCTTTGAAATGTTTCACGCAGACTTTGCTTTGCTAATTATCAACAGAATCAATTAGAAGTCCCAAGTTTCTGGAAGAGGGTTTAATTATTTTATTGTTTCACGTAATATTTGTGCTTTATATGTTTTTTAATTATTATTATGTAATCCTGAAGTAACTAAAGTAACCAAAATCTCTTGAAGTAACTAAATCATCGGGAGACTTCTTAAATCTTCCGAAATTGATGAATTATTTTTCAATAAGTGAATTCTACAACTTATTAAATTATTCAGAAATCATTGAAGCCTTTGAAATATCTAAGTCATCGAAATCTCCTGAAGTAACAGAAGTCTCATGAAGAAACTGAAGCAAAGGAAGTATTCTGGAATAATAGAAGTTTTCTAAAGTAACTGAAGTGTTCTGAAGTAATTGAAGTAACGAGAATCTACTAAATTAATCACACCAATAAAAACCTTCTAAAGTAATTGAAGTTTTATGTACTAACTAAAGTCTTCTGAATCAATTTCCTGAATTTTCCTAAAGCAACTGAAGTATTCCGAAGTATTATCAGCTAACTAAACTATCCTAAAGAATGGTGAACTTCTAAGTAGGTCACACACGATTTTACTTGGAGTAAATTGCGCTACTCTGTTAAGCATTCATATCAAGCCACTCTAACCGGCAATATTAATATAAATTTCAATAAATGCCCGGGGAAAAAAATTGTTTGGACCAAGAAGTAAGTGATAAAGCCAGGATGGAAGGAAGCACTAAAGGCAAAGAAAGAGGCGGAAGGAAGCATAAGGAGCTAAGGAAGGAAGGAAGGAAGGAAAGAAGGATGGCGTGTTGGATAAAAGGGTGTAGGTGGGTTGGTCGGTGGGTGGTTTAGGAGGAGAGGGTGAAGGGGATGGAATACTGCGAGGTAGAAGCTGAGGCACTCCTCATGCAATCCACGTACCGACTGCTTTCAAATATTAATGTCACGTGACTTATTATATCCGAGGCGTGTGCGGTGGAGTGAGTTGAGTTCCGCCATCTCCGCCGCCATCTATACGGTACCAACACCACCTAGAGCGCCTTCTTCAACGCTAAAAAGCAACGCCTTGCGCCCGTATAGCCACCAACACCATCCTGAGTCCAGCTTGTCTGGGCTTGATTGTAAAATTTTCCGCGGAGCATAGTGGCCCATTTTATCGTCTTGCAAGGCAAGTGATGGAAAGGGAGTAAGGGGGTGAATGGTAAGGGAGTAAAGGGGGCAGGTAGGTTGAACGTAGAAGAAATGGTTGAAAGGGGGTGGTAAATGTGCGGTGAGGGAGGAATTGTGGAAAATACTCTCAAGCACGCGGATTTTACTATGCGCTCATTCTTTGCAGATTCCTTTCTAATTTTTATGTGGTCGCTCATGCGTAGCCGAAAAAAAACTTCCGACGCCGTCGTCGCAGCCGCCACTTCAGCCCCATCGGGTTAACTCCTTTCGTATCACTCGTGGCGCTTATAAAGGAGAAAAAGCTGGAGCTCTGCTCTTCTGGCTCGCTGGAAAATCCTCGAGACACTTGAGTTTGACGCGTGACCAAACAGGAGCCACCCTTTTCCCTCAAAGCTAAAAGAAACGTTTATTGTTTTTCATAGTTTGTGGGATTTATGAACAGGAGAATTATTTTTATAGGTCGCCTTTCATTCAACACAGTTTTCAACCCCCTTCATCAACTCTTTTTTCCAAGACTTATTTTCCAACTACATTTTGCAGACTCCTTTTCCAAGTTTCCCACCTTTCATTAACGGAAAATAAGTCTCAATATTTGATATATTTGGATTGGGATAGAAGTGAGGCTCTGGTGTTGAAGGATCGATTGAATTTGCGTAGATACGAACGCCTTGCTGTATCTGAAGGAAATTAGCATAAGAACGATTAATGCAGGGCCACCAATCAAACAAAGCAATTTAAAAGCAGGTACCAGCAAGTCGCCTCTAGTGTAGTTACCTTTGATTTACATACGGCGTTCGTTGGGTGTATTATGACGTCACAATTTACCCAAGAATCGCGTGCACGCACTCGTCAAAGGGTTGCATTCGGTTCGGTTGGCAGTGACGGTCAATAATCCGTACTAGTTTCTTGGTATATCGAGGAATCGATCAAGACTACGAAATGACTTGGCGCTTTGAACGCGATACATGCATCACTCAAGTGAAATTAACTCTTTGACGTTGTCGAATCGCTATTAAAATGCACGTGAGCTGCCTTGCTGACATGAAATCTTCTACAATAATTAAGAACAAAAAACAAAGAAAAAAAAACACCCAACCATAAGTAAAGGATTATAAAAACATTTGAAATAATTTAAAACCCATTTCTACATCCAAGTTTCGGTGTCACTTTTCCAAACCTCTTTTTCAATTCCAACTATATTCGAACTATATTTTCTGATTCCTATTTCCAACCTACGTCTTTATCAAGTTTTTCCGAAATTTTTTTCTAAACATTTTTTCCCAATCCCTGCTTTTCTAATCTATTTTCTAAATCCCTTTTCCCATCCCATATAATTACAATGCAATTAATTTGGAAAACTATTTTTTGAGTGCAGCAAGAATAGATTCTGATTGACGAAAGAATAAGGCTGTCATACATTTCAGATTGAAGAAGTGAGAACCGCTGGGTCGCTGGCGAATTTACAGCCGTGGGGTTGGCACTAATATAAAGGGGTTGATAATGATCTTAAATTATCGATCCAATTGTTTATACGCCGGCGCAATTCTATTTAATGCCAGTCGCTAGTACCTACCACCATGCACGCAGTTAACCTACCTCGTGTACACCTTCTGTACGTAGGACCTACCGACATAAAATTTATCGTCTCGGCACAATTTCAGACTAACTGATTCACTCCGCTAATAGCGGAGGGGTTGAGACCTGATTTATTTTATCGGGCGTGTGTGTGGACACGCACTCGACCCTCCTTTCATTGGAGACGATTCTTTGCTTCACTTCTCAGTTTTTTTACTTCCCAGTTTTATCTTTTGTAGCTTTTCCTAAACCCCTACCCCCTAAATAGAAAAAATCAGATTTCGAATTGAAAAGAAACAAAATCTTAAAAAGTATAAGTATTATCTCATAAAATTATGTCCTTCCTAAAATAAAATTGAAGTTCCATAAAGAAAAGAGAAAACTGAAATTTTGAAAACTAAAAGAAATGGAAAAATTTGCGATCAAAGTCATCCAGGGATAAAACAAAGGAGTCTCGAGTGCGATTATACCCGGTGGTAGTACCGTATTAGCGTAGCGGGTCTCGCAGTCGCGTAGATATAAACCGGCGGTTATCAATTCTCCGGAGAGCGCCAATAAAAGAGACAAAGGTGGAGGAAGGGTCTGGAAGGTCGGAGGAGATTGGTCGTGCCGTGTATTCGCATGCATACGTCACATTCGGGGTGAGTTTTTACCTCGCGGATCCCGGGGAAAGAGAAGAGTCCGCATCCGAGCGAATACCACGCCACTATCTATCCCTATGTTTTATGCATCCCTTCACGAGAAGGTGCCCACTTCCACCCTTTTCTCGTACGCTTTTCCACCCTTCAAAGTGGACACACGACTCTCAAAAGGATCCCAAGAACCGTCCAAGTCTCGCAAAAAATTCCCCTAATGACAGACAAAAAAAAAATTAATTCCCTTCTTCCCTCCGCAGTTTTATTCGCATTATTTCTTTTGAAGAAGATCGCCCTAGCCCAACACAAATTATAAAGATATTGAAAATTTTATGTTGGTTTAAAGAAAGCATTGTTTAAAATTTACTTGATGTTCGTAGATTTAAAAAAAAAAAAAAAAAAAAAAAAACGAGAGGGGCTGAAAGAATGGCTTGAGCACCCCTTTTGTGGAATAAAAAGAGGAGTTGAGGGAGTATAGGTAAAATGGCAAAGCCGCACGGGACGTAACGTTGAATTTATCCGCGACGTATCCGCACACACGAGAAGGTATCCGTCTATCTTACTTTATCCCTGGAACGCGCAGCACCGTATGACAGCAGCCCCGCTAGCTGATCTATCGCATAAAACATAAAGTGGGGTATTCCATTCCTAAGGCCGACCCGCAACACGATATATGTATACACCTATCGTCCGCATGAAATATCGTGAAATGGAGAACTGGGAGATGTGCTCTCGCAATTTTTGCTTATTCTTTTGGTGCATCGTTTCACGATATAAAGAATACAGCTTTCCATCTGCATCCGATTCCAACTCCTCCCTACTATCTCACTTTTAACGAATTATAAAAGAATAAATAGATTTATCTTTCAAAAGAATGACAAGGGAAGTTGGAGTAGGAATGCACAAAAAATTTCAACTTGAAATTTGTCCTATACTGTGGAAATATTTTATATAGTAGATTATAAAATATAGAAGTGTAGTTCATTTCTTTTCCCATCCCCTTTACTCTCTAAACTTGAATCAGTGAAATTTAACTGATTACCAGTCAAATTCCACTGATTTGCAGTGACTCTTTTCTCATGATTTTAATCAGTAAAAAATCTACTGGAAAACAGTGAAAAGTTACTAAAATTTTTACTAGTTTAGTGAAGATGACTGAAAATTTCAGTGACTTTTGACTGATTCTCAGTGACTTTTCACTGATTAAAATCGTGAGAAAAGAGTCACTGAAAATCAGTGGAATTTGACTGATTTAGTTTTAGAGAGTACCTATCGTTTTTTGCTCCTACTTTTTCAAAAAAGAAATTTTTTCAAACCTCTTTTCTAAATCTATTTTGCAACCCCCTTTACTAAACTCAAGTAGGCCGTTATTAAATCCAAACTTTAGAAAACGTAGAAATAAAGTTTGATTTTGAGAGGGTGCTTAATTTAAGATTGCAGAAATAAGTTCATCGTGAAAGTGTTCTTGATTCGAAAAGACAGGGTTCAAAATTGTTGTTTATAGCTCACGGTTCGAAATTCGAGACATTTTAACCAGAGTTAAAATCGAGTGGAGGTCTAGAGAATCGTTAGAGCGTTTTATCGTACAATAATTGCGAAAGATCGAGAAAGTTTATGCTTTATAAATTGTTCTTCTACGGATTCGTTAATATCATGTAACCCCGTGCCTCTTTGGATCAAGCGTAATGATTTTTAACTCGAAAAAGCACGAGCGTTTTTGTTCGTTAGGCCCGTACGTTCCGATCAGGCTAAATTATAGGCTCTTGATTACCCGAAGTACCAAAGGCAGATACGAAGGAGATGAGAAATACAAGAGTCCAAAAACAACTTCCCATAATGTGAAGTGTCATTAAACATCTGATAATTTCACTTTTTTTTAACCCGAAACTAATATCGACTGCTAAAAAATTATTGTTTTAGTATATTTCACAACGCAAATTATTCACGATATCTTCCAAATCATTTCAAATGAGGTCAAGTAATTTCATTGATTGCTCAATGCATTCTAAGTATTTCCAGGTGATTCCAATAATAATTTGACAGAAGTTTTGTGTTCAAAAGTCGTGTTCCTTTTTTTTTTTTAAGTTACAAAGTGAAAAAAGTGAAGAGGGTTCGAAGATGGATTAGATCTCGTTCGACAGTTAAAATTTAAGTTTGAAAGCGGCGGCAATTCGCTTGGCAATTATTGTCTCTGGTACAAATGGATTGGGACACCTGATCCATAGATCCAGGTTATTAGACGCGTGCGGCACGGCATTCAGGTCGAACACCTGCCTCACCTGTTGCCGCAAAACATTATCTCTCTGGCTCGGACAACGTTCCGCGTACCTGCCGTAGTCATCTCTCACCGATAAATGACGGAAAGCATTCGTCGCTCGTCTCCTTTTCCTCAGGAATTCACCCGATTTTTTGTAATAATTGCGAGAGAGAATTCTGCTTTTCCGAAGCGAATGATATAATTTGTCCTGCTTCATAAAAACAGGATCTGTCTTTGTGAAAGTTAAAACTGAAAAAGTAACTCGAGATATTTATCCTCTTCTCTCAGATATCTCAAAATAAATGGAAGAGTTACACAAATACTATTTTAGTCACACAACAATACTCAGAAAGTTGATTTTAAAATTTCTTTTATTCCGAAAGGACTCTTCAAGATTTGTGTCAGCGAAAGTTATAGAAAGGAATCGATAATGATTGATTCAAGATTATGCAAATGAGAAGATTGAGAGGAGATTGATAAATATTTAGTGAATTATTGATTTAGTGGTTGACTTTCAAAGAACTGTAATTAGATCTTGTAAGAGGTGATAATCTAAAGAGAATACTTGTAAATTCTTATCCTCTTTTTGAAATTTACTTTATCTGAGACTTGAGTGTCTAAAGTAATCCCTATAGTTACTTTGATCGAGTACACTAATTGCAGAGATAAACTCTTCAAATAACAAGCAATAAATGTGGTATGCAGATAAAGCAATAATTTGCATAATGTTAATGATTACTTGCAAAGAGCGATATACGAAGAAGCGATAAGGCGAGTCTTCACGACTCAAGTCAAGAAAAAGGAAGTGCAGCTGGAGTTCAGCGAAAAGCCACCGCCGCCTAGTGTGGCAGCACTTGTCGGCATATCTCTTCACCTTCAGATATATTTCAATCTAGCATTGACTAACTAAATAAAGTTGCAAAGTTGAAACTGCATTTTATTATCAATTTTCAAATTATATGAAATTATTTTAAATATCTGAAGATTTCGAGAAATTTACCAAATTCAAGCTCATAAAAATAATATTAAAAAAAATCTTCATTCTAAATGATTGCCAACTATTGAAAATGATTTCTGGGTGAATTCCGAGTGATTCAGGTGATTTTCGAGAGTTTTCAGATGCTTTAGAGCGACTACAAATGATTTCAGTGATTCCATGTAATTTATGGCGATTTGAGAGTGATTACAAATGAATTCTGAGTGATTTAGGTGATTAGAATAGTTACACTATGATTTCAAGTGATTAGAAAAAAATTTGCTTCTTGTATCTTTTGCCTATGTGGAAAAGTAGTTGACTTGGCAAATAATGTCCCGTCTATTTTAATGTAAATTTTTGCTCCGAGAAATTCAGCTCAAGCCTCGTTAAAGCCAACATGACCCGATGAACCGCCGGATTAATTGTGTAATCGATAATTACAGGGAACCCCGAAACTCGGTACAGTAATATGTTTTAAAGCGTGACTCACTCGCGTGCGCTCAAGCACAGGCCACCGCGCAATATGTCGTTTCTCGATGCTGATAATCGAATTCACCGAGCTATGACGAATCAGCCAATTTCGCCCGATCGCTCCACATGATAAAAGAGTCGCCTGGTCGATGAACCGGGTCTTATAAAAATTATTAAACTTTGTCAAGTTGATTACAGACTTTCATTTCAAGGATGTTCCAGAAGTTTTGAACATTCAAATGAACGAAATATTTTTTTCAAATTTGCTTCTATAAATAAATATTGTTCCAACTAAAAATAACAATAGGAATTAGAGGTTCCTGTCACACAGAATTATTTTTAATCCAAATACATCTATATTTTAAACTGTTTCTCCAATTTAAAATACAATAACTACAAAAATTCGTTCATTTGAACCATAGCCAATTTCTGTTTCTGAACGAAAGTTTCTTGCCCCGATTTTCTCTTTTTTTTTTTTTGTCAACGACCTCTGTCTGATGATCTCTACGATAAATATGACATTTCATCTTTAGTTCAGAAATCCAAATTGGCATCTCATTTCCGACTTCCTGTTAATTTTTTTGCAACCTGGTAGTTAAAGTTCGATCGTCAACGACTTTGTTTTTTAAGTCCTCGTTCAGAACGGACAATTATTTTTCCATTAACCTTCAAGGGTCCAAGATCCTGACTTTGAATTCCTAATAATCGTGCGGTTCGGCAACCTTTTTCTAGCCATCGGCTTCTATAGTTCCTGTCCATTAAAAAAGTTACCCTTTCCCTTATTATCCATCCATTAATGATTCTGGGATTGCTTTTTCATAAGATCCGGAAATTTGACAATTATCCACAAAAAAAGAGCCTCTTCACTGATAAATATCTCGAATCTATCAATTCACGTGACTTCTTTAATGATAAATCGGGTAATTAGCAAGCGATCGTTTTCTCTTGCGGCTAATTTTTCATCAAGTTTAGATGACCTTTAATAAATAGATTTATTAAATACCAAGGTCGCGAAGCTTTTTTAATTATCGGAGAGCTAATCATCAATCAGTTAACCGGCTTTTCGAGTGAGTTTTGGCGAACTCACCTTTTCTGCCTTCTGGCACAGAAGGATCTGCTGAAGATCGATTCATCCTAGCTGTCACTAATCTGCCGGTCATTAGGTTCGCTGGATCGTTACGCACTCGCGATAGTAACCTTAAGGTCTCCGGCATTCTCTTTGGTTTTTGTTTTGTATGACACCGATATTTATTCCCCATCCGTTCCGCGTCAATGTTGCCGGCGCCCAAGGTGGTATGGAACCAGAAACACAACACTCTTTCATCGTCTTTCTACCTCGAACAAATCATTATCATCTTCAACACGTGGTAATGAAAAATTAGCCATATTTATTTTATTTATTTCATCTGTCTCACAATTAACAATTTTAAAGAGAATTTCGTACGCTTTCTATAAAAACTGACATTATCCAGTGTAAAAAGATTTTTGAGGGATCATTTGGAAATTTTCTCTACCTTGATTGGCGAAAATTCAGAATAATAATTCTGTGATTTGAGGGTTTGCGAGGAAATAATTTAAACAGTGTTAATATGAAAATTTCCAAAAAGATAATATTACTCCAGAAATTTATAAATTTCGTGGAATTTTCTTTGATTTTTGTGCAACTATTCAGAACTTTGTGAAAATTATCTACTGTTTTGGTGAAGAACGTTTTTTCCATAAAAATGTGAAATATTCCCTAAGAAATCATGCGGGAAAATTTTCGGAAATTTTTTACAGTATTAATGAATAAGTTTAGCTTCCCAGACCTCGAAAGTTACGTGTGTACAGAGACACAATATAGATAACACTATATGTATAGAAGGAAAGAAGCAAGAGACGCTTCATTTTCCGAGTTCGTTGACTGTTACTCTGTTCTTGTATTGAGCTCACTGTCGAGTAGAAACTAATGTCGTAAAAAGAGGGACGAAGAGAATGCGAGAAACAGTCTTGGAAAGACAGCGAATTGTATAATTCAGTGCGAATACTATAATGCAGACTGTCATCACAATGCAAATCGTTTACTTCGGTTATAAATGTCCCTTTCGTACTTTGCTAATTATTCTCTTCCAATCTATCCACTTTGAGGAAAATCATTTTAAGACCGAGAGACAATAGGAAATAAGCTATAATTAGTAGGAAAATAACACACAAACCATCGCGAGTGATAAACATGAAGTACTAATAGACTATAATTAGTTGTAATTAAAAGACGAATAAACAATAGCAACCAATTGCCAGTTTCTGATGAACCTTCAGTACAATTCAATGGTAATATCCTTTCATAAAAATTCATTTTCAGTAATTTCTTCTATAATAATAGCTTTAATAAAAGATTTCTAGAACATGAAAAGAAATTGTGTTCCTTGAGTTTACGATTGAAGTTGAATAATTTGGAAATTAGTTCTGGTGGAACAAAATAGAAAATTATGAATTACTAAATCTACTTTATTGATCGATAGTGATTTTAAGTGATTGGAGTAATTACAAATTCAAACAAAAATAGATAATTTTTTATTCAAGAAGGATTTTACGTATGTTGGCTGAAGATTCATGGATTATTTAATGAGTAGTTAGGAAACGAGAGCTTACAGGCATAGGATTTGAGAGATCCCGCCTCATAATTTATTTTTCAAATTGTCTTTTTCATTTTATTTTATACGCGTTATTCTCAGGGCTCGAAGGTAAGAACAAGAACAAGAGCAAGGAAAGAGTGACGAGAAATAGAGGAGGTGGGTTTCTGATTACCATTTATATTCACCCGCGGCTCAAAGCCAGATTGCGATACTTGGCGCGAAACGAAAAGTCAGGAATTAGGAAAGGCAACAAAACACTGGAAGTTGAAACCTAATGGACGACCTATTAGGTACCAATGATGGTAACGGTAATCGACATGCCGTCTTCCGAAACTGACTTGGCCCAGACTTAATGAAATTATAATGCCTTCTCGGAGGATCAAGGCCAAGAATCAGTCAGTCTACCAAATGGTGAACATTAGGAAAATAGACGTGCAGCTTGATGTCGATATAATGGGCGGGATTCTTTGAATCCTGTCGATTACCTCGTTAAAAAATTCAAAAAGACAGATTTCGTTTTTTGTTCGGAAGCGAGAGAGATTTCTGACTACAGGTTTCTATAAAAAAAATTAGATTAGAGTTTATAGGCACCGAATATCATTATACTTATTTCTTTCTTAAATTTGAATTAGTGACTTTCTTCCAAAGAAAGATCAAGTATCGTCGATCGATCTTCATACGTTAATATTAATTCAGAAATAATAATAATAGTAATAATAACAGTACATCTCATTAAGTGATGCCTATAAACTGCATTAGTCCCGCATCACGATGGAGATCATGATCGTTATTATAGATTAAGATCCTAGAAGTAGAAAGATCACGTGATTAGTAAATCACGATCATATTGCAAGTTGGTCGATTTATCTGGGAATCAGGAGATCGACGAACTATCATGACTTAATACGTTTATAATGATAAGTCAGGAGAACAAGAAAGCCTGTAGGTGGAAGAAGATTAATTCACGTTACTTCTATTCCTGCGAAAGTAATTTCAGATACGAGATTTTAGGTAATTTCTAATAAAGTGATTTACCCATATGATAAACCTAGTAAATGAAGATAATTCTTTTTCTTTGCTGCGGGAAAAGTTTAGACGTTAATCTCTGTGGCTGAAGGCTAGAGAATTACGTTTGAAGAAAAAAGGAAATTATTCATCAATTTCGTTATTTGTAATTTAATAATAAAGGGATTGGTGGTAGTGGCGTATGATTATTGATTAGTTCGGCGGAGTCTGATCGGTAACGGTAATCCATCAAGAGAAAACCCCTTCCAGGATCCAATTCCTCTTCCCGCCCCTTTCGACTATACCGTCCACCTCCGCCTTGATTCACCGTGAAGGACGGTCTTTAAAAACGCATTATCCGGGACAAAGTCGACTCGGAACATCTATCTCTCTTCCATACCCACGCAAGTCCAATAAAACCGATATGTACCACACGATGCGAGCGGCCGATCCAAGTCGATCGTCCGGACCGTTCAATTATTTTGCAATCAGCACCACTGCCCAAGCCCATCCGATTCGGATGCCAAACACGTTCTCACGTTATTCTCCTCGTTTTGTTTTGCTTAAATCAATCTTTTTTTTTCCATCACTTCTACTTTCCATGTTTATAACAATTTTTTTAGTCTGTAGAGACGAAGTTCTTTCGGAAAAAAGTTTGTAATCTATCCAGTATTAGAAAATTGCGAACATAGTGAAAAATATCTAATTATATATAATATTTGTTGATTAAGATAAAGGATTCGAATGTTGAGGTTTTTTAAAATTATTTTAAATCATTCCAATCACTGAAGCCACCCGAAATTACCTGGAATCATTCGGAAAAATCACCTGAAATCAGTCGAAGTTCAGTTACACTGAGTTATTATCTGAAAACACTTAGAAATTTGAAGTTACTGCAATACATCCGAAATAATCTGAAATTACTTTGGGTCAGTCGAAAATCACCAGAAATGATCTGCAACACCAGGAATCATCTGCAATCATCGACTTGTAAATCAGCAACTCAAAAATCATCTGAAATCACTGTAAATCAACTGAAATCCCTTGACATCACTGCAGTCACTTTTCAATAATCTGCAATCACTGAAATCACTTGAAATTACTAAAATCTCTCTGCAATCATTTAAATTCAATTTCAATGACTGGAAAATCATTTGAAATCACTGTAAATCAACTGAAATCCTCTGACATCACTGCAGTCACCTTTCAATAATCTGCAATCACTGAAATCATCCAAAATTACTAAAATCGCTCTGCAATCATCTATAAGAGACTGGAAAGGAAAATTGCTGCAAAAGTTTAAAATTGCTTCATTTACTCCAAAAATGAACTCTCTTCTTTTAAGTTTTAATTTTTTTTAGAGAGATGTGATGAATAGTGAAAGATTGATTTGTAGATTTTAGTTTATGAATGAAGAATGAATGACCAATGATCGTGGCGAGTCCGAGTGAGTGATTTACGTTCACGATACGTCAATGAAGGGAGCTTACGAGGTTACGAGTCGCGCGTATCGCAGAAGCGATGCTGGATTTTGCTATTCATTAGAGCCGTCAGTGGGTAAACAAACAGCGGTTAGTCGTGTGTGTGGATTTGTGATTAACGTGAAAGCATCGCGTAACCACCTCGATATCACGGGGTTGAACATTCCCACCCCTTCCCTAGTTCGCTTTTCCTTTATCCACACAGAGTATAGTATCAATCTATAGACACAATCGATTGGCTTCATTCTCCATAAACGGGCCACTGATGGACCGAAACCATCCTCGAAAATCAACAATTTTGATACTTTTTTGCAAAAACTAAAAAATTACATTCTTTATCAGCGGAACATTTTTGGACATTTGAAATATCATGGGATATTTTGAATCCATAAGACATATGAAATATCCTTAGAAAATATTGAGATATCCACAGGAAAATTTGGAATATCCATAGGACATTTAGGATATCCTTACCCTGTGACAGTCCAAATAAAAAAAAGCAGCTAATTAAATTACCAATGGCTGCCATTAATCAGAAAGCTAATCAAACAATTAAATCGACATTCTCACAAAACAACAAAAGTCACCGACAGTAAATCCCAGAAGTAGAGAAAAAAAATCTGTGAGAGAAAAAAGAGTGCGAGTCGAATAGAAAATAAATCCAGGGAGAGCGCTTGTTCGTGCTTTCGAACAAGGGATGGGGGTTCGAAGCCATCGTTTCCCGAGGGAAGCTATCGGCTCGCGTATCGAGAGGAGGGCGAAACCATTCGGGTGTCCTGGTGGTGAGGAGGTGGGGTGAGGGCATGGGGTGGCGTGCAACAAGTAGTTCGGTTTTCAAAGCCCATTGAAATTGATGGCTTTCCCATACCATGACAAACTCCCGGTTACGGATTCCAGTGCTCCGTTCGCGGACAAGCTTACAATATACCGAAGCTTTTATCGATACCGCGTCGAGAGCTGGTACACATCAATGTGTACATCTACGGCATCGGTAAGTGGGACGGTGAGAGAGCTTGCGGCTTTTATTACTGCATTTTCACCTTGTCTCATGGCTTTTCGCTTCGACACTCTTTACGCACGATCGAACGCAAAGCCGCTTCGGGCCACTTTTCTCTACCTATCTGCACACTCTGTCCACACCGGGTGTTCGTATTTTATCAGGAAATTGCAAAGTCCCTCGCATCAGAGGCAAGCATCCTCGATTGTTTCCCATTCATTTAAATTTTACTCTTCGATTTTCACACGCTTTTGTTCCCAGTGTTTTGCCGAGAATAAACTGGGATGGTTAATTTATTGAATGTCAATTAAATTCCCCGACGGGACTTTGATGAATTTTAATTTTAATTTCTTATAATTTTTTAATTTCTCAAGCGATTTCAGAGACTTTGTATATATTTTTTTCGGCGTCTTGTTTTCAAACTAATCAAAATATCTCGCTGGAATTTTGGGAACTGACAGAAAATTTATCAGAATTTTGTTTAATTCTTAAAAAAAGAAAAAAACTTTAATGAAAAGATCGATATATTTTCTGTAGTTTCCCAAAACAGTAAGATATTATTTTTAGTTAAGAAGTAAGAACCCGGAGAAAAAATGTCAAAGAATATTCAATGAATTCAAGTGATTTCAAAATATTTCATTGAATAACTATTTAAATATATTATAACAATAATTGTTATAGATACTTGTAATAAATAGAATAAATTCATCTGATTTTAAAATCCTCTACCTAATATTGCCGAGTTAAATCGAATGTTTTCCCAACTATACTTTTGTAACAAGTCGAGCGACCTCGTCCGACCCTCTTCGACTCGATATCCGGACTTATATTTACAAGGCATTGAGTAACGACAAGGGGGAGGATTTCCCGGGACCATTGAAGGAGGGTTGCCCTCCTCCTTTTCGGATATTCTTTCAATATCGAGGGGAATCTTTAAGTGGCTATGGAAGGCAGCAACAGGTTGTAAATCCGTTTTTTAAGGGATCCGCAGCCCTGTTCGGTTTGAGGTCGCAAGAGTCAAGGGAGCTCCTTCGGGAGAGTCTCCCTCTCTCCATCCCCTTTTTTCATGTCACTCTCCCTTTACTTTCTCACTCGGTTCTTTCTCACTTTCAGCAAACTCCCGTCTAGACACCATCCAGCCAATCTTTGCACGTTTTCCAATCACGACACTTCCTCTTCCCCCTTACTTCTCGAATCAAGTGAGCTGTTCGGAAATTATTACAAGCGAGAAGGAAGAAAGAGATTTCCTGCCATAGGAAACTCTCAATTTTCCAAATTCTTTCATTTCATTACAAGAATATCAGATCAGTCTGCAGAAACCTCAACATTTTTATGTTTTGCAAAAATAATTTTCGAGAATCAGGTTCGGGTGTGACTGGTCCTAAAATCCTTAGGGAGGAGGTAAAAATCAGAGGAGCGACTTTTAATATCCTAGAAGAGTCCTAAAATTTTTGTGGAGATAAAAATTCTCCAAAGGAGGAGGGGCTCTGATAAATGAAGATTTAAAAATAATGTGTACTTGAAGGAATATGACTTGAAGGTGTCTGAAGATTTCCCACAGTACATCACATATGACCAACACTTTTTCCAGAAAATAAAAATCTCCCCCGAAAAAAAAATAACAGAAACATTAAATGACTGTCGACGATCGTTCTGTGCTTTGTCCCCGCCATCAACCAATTCGCGTGGACAATAAGCATGAAATCACGTCAAACTAACCGTGGTGGTTTGACCGACAAATTGCGCGGAATGATCATGAATAAAAAAGAAACAAGTAGTAGGAAGAATAAAAAAGTAAAAAAAAAAAATAAAAGGCAAGAAGGAGCAATCGGATGACCATGCTACGCTCTGTGAGACCGGATGCCGGGCAATCATTTATTTTATATTAATCATGCTCAGGGGCAGGAAGAGGATTAAAGATATTACGAAGGGGGTCGGGGGTTATTTCAAAACGAGAGGGCTCGAAGGTGAAGAAAAATATTCACGGGCTTTGGTTTTGTTCTTTGTGTCAACTTCTGGACAAATATGTGAAAAAGGAGGGAAAAAATGAGGCGGTGCGTGTCATTAGCCACGATGGGAACCCCGGATGGCCTCTGTGAACGTAGAAGAGAAGGAAACTGCCTTCATGGAAGTCGTAGACTTGGATTGACAGATCCTGTACACGCGTATCAAGTTTACAACCATTGTTGCCGTGGTCATGCCCGTTGCCCCCTGCGAATCGCCTTGCTTCTTCCTTTTCTTGTTTCTTTGCTATCTCGGGTTTCTGCGCATCGAATTCGAGATTTATGTACCTGTTCCGGCTCACGGAGGTGTTTCTTTTTGAATTTATTGAAAAAGAAGCGATAGTTCTGCAAATATTAATAAAGCGATTACAATCGTCTCCCATAAATAATAAACAAACGAATTAAGGGATTTAATTAGATTTAAGTGATTTTGAAACTATTTCCAATAATTTTGGCGTATCTCAACAGATTTTAAGAAATTTAACGATTTAAAAATATTATAAAGGATCTTAAGGGATCATAGGAAAGTTCAAGAGATTTGCAGAAATTCCAACTTTCAAAGTATTATTTTAGAAGCATTTAGGAAATTGAAAACTGTTTTAACGTTGGGAAATAATTCAGGTAATCTAAAAGAATTTAAATAAAATGAAAAGAAAAATGTTTTGAAAATTTTAAATAAGATCGAAAAAGAATTTAGAATCACAATAAAAATAATTAAATCGCCCTTAATTATATTTTTCTCGTGCTTGTCTTCGGGTCACTGCTCGGCTACATTCGCACCGTGAAATAATGTTCTTTATATGTCTCTGTTTAATTTTTGATACGCCCTTCTCTTTTAATGATCGTGCCGTGTTAATTGCAGGAATTAATGAGCGTTTCACGGTGATTATTCGAATTGATGAACAAACTCGCGCCTTTTCCGTCAAACAACGAAAACGATTGAAATACTTTTTGTCACGAGATTAATTGCAACCTAAAAGAGTATTCTCACGTTAACATTATTTACTAAAATTACATATGTACATCCTTCAAGTATAATTTCAACATCAAGAGAAGAAATTAATTAATGATTATTTTTTAAAGATACGCCTCACGCTTTTGCAAACTTTGTCGGTTTATTCTTAATTCAGTTAACTGTGTATTATTCCATAGCGAGTAGAATTAACGCGCGTAAATAACTACGGTTCAATGGATAGGGACGTCAGACTGTAAAGTGTAGAGTTGTAGACAATAGGAATATTAAATTATCGCGGTGAGGCCACGGGAGTAAGACCCATAAAACTGCCTTTAACAAGTCGCGTTCAGCACCATATCTCGAGCGAGAATAATTTCCGGACTTGCAAATGCTATAAAAAGGTAAATAAATAAAAAGAAAGATTGATAGCGGGCAATCCTACACGGAGGAAATTCTTCTCGTTAATAAACGAGAGAAATGCAGTATATCTTTTCGATCCTGGGTCGTACTAATTAGTTCCTTAAGGCTGACTTCACTCCTTCAAAGCTGACTACGATTCCACTGCCGGTGATTTTCTCTATTCCGATTTGTCGTCAAGCCTCTGAAAAGATATTTTTCTAAAGAAAGAGCTTTGAATATTCTATCTTGCAAATTCTCAGCACTGGATATATATATTTTTTATCTCGAATCCTTCAAGTTCGACGATTCTCAATTCAGAAGATTTTATTCATTTCAGGGTGCAGAGCCATTTTCTTAAATGATAATCGCTGTCATAATCTGAGTAAATTTATTTGGCTCGTCTTTTCCACTCTTTTCGCCAAGTTTTTTTTCCTCTTTCTTTCTTTCTCTTTATCTCTCTCTCTTTCTCTCTATCGTGCTCTCAGAGGGGCAAGTATGTGCCCTCGTTAATCGTTCACGGAGTACTGGCTTAACCACGATGCGTATCTCGTGAGTTCGGGCAAGCGTTGCAAGGAATAAAAATAAAGGAGAAGAAAAAAACAGGAGAGGCAGATATCCAACAAAATAATGCACGATCTTCGCAGCGAACATTAGACGCGGTTAATTATGCTGCGTATAGAGTTCCAGGACAGTTGTACTTCAAGCTGAGTGTGAATAAAGCCCATGCTCTTGGGAGAGATTCGACGAGTCCGATAAACTCATTCGACTCTTCCGGGCTTCTAAACCAACAAGAAATTTGTACTTCCGCTTCTCAAAAAGCCACGCAAAACTCAATTAAGTCAATTGAAAAGCAAATATAGGTATATAATAAAGTAAATATAGGTATATAATCTTATTTTTTAACTAGCAGAAATTTAATTGACATTGCGCGGGATTTTAAGAGACTCCAAGTGAATTTCATTCAAATTAGATTAAAAATTTACAAATTCAAAGCTACTAACTCATCGCTAATCGCTAATAAATCGCGATCATTTGTAGAATCTCGCAGTCTTCGTTTTTGGTCTGGAAAGGTATCATAATTGTTGAAAAATGAGGACTAGTTGCATATTGCTGTTCTTTCGCTAATGTATTCTTCAAAGGTACAAATTTAGCTCGAGCTCGTTAGGCAACCTCTGGCGAATCGGAACTCTTTCAAGGGCTGGCTGAAGTCTCAAAAGAGTTGAAGGCGGAGTTTGAAACACACGCTTCGATTGCGAAACCTGTTGTTATAAAAGTTGTTATTGATTGGCACTCGTTAACGCTAGTTTCTCACTTTGACGACTGTGAGAATCGGAAACACCTTCGCATTTTGTTATCACTTCTTGAGGCTAACAAGACGATTCACAAGGCAAGTTAATAATAAAAGCAAATTAATAATATTTGCAGTTATTACTGAAAATAAATCAGTCAATTATATAATTTACTAAATATATCATTCCAAAAAACCCTCTTCTGATCTAATAGCTATAAAAATAACCGACTTTATCGAAATTGTTAATAAAACCCTTTTTAATACGCGCCACATATGATGAAGAAGGAGAAGACCATCAACAAGAAGGTTGACAAGGACAACAACTAGACCGGAAGTAATTTCCGAGATGAGCGTCGACTGGTCAGGTCGACTTGCGATAGTGGTTGAACAGTCAAAGTGGTCTCATTTTGGCATAGTACCCGACGAAGGGATACTATGGAGAGGTCATATCCTGTCCAGTTGTCCATCCTGGACCTGCCTGTCATGCCTGACCGTTTGTACATTAGGCAACGAGGAGAAGCAATTTTCTGAAGAAACCACGCAAAGTACCTCGTCATACCAACTACACAAAACTTTAATAATGGGCCAGCTTCAAGCTCCTCTATGACATTACTCCACCTTCAATAAACGCTTTTAATGCAGCTTAAAAAATAAAATAATACGTCAATAAATAATCTCTCCGCTTAAAAAGAATCAAATGGAATTATATTAAAACCTGGATTTTTAAATTCCCTCTAAATTCCACCTCCAATTCAGTAACTACTTTCAAGTCTAAATCAACCATTTCCGCATATTCTATTGTCAAAAATCCTCCATTCTTCACATTTATTCCCTTCAATTCAACACTCAAACTTCCATTGTCAGAAAGCCGTACAAAATACTTCCAATAATGAATAAAAATCGTCATTATGTCGCTCTTGACAACATATCTACTTCCGTTTGATAAATTAATAAAAAAACACTTCATTCCGCTTCCGTCGAGAGAATGACGAATATTTTTTTTAATCTCTAGATTAACCGTGATCAACTGAATGAGGACCAATCGTGATTTGGAAGATATAGAATTCAATGGGACGCAGAGGATGACGTAGAAGTGCAGCTACCGTGCCATTGAAAAAAGAATTTTTCCATTCAGAAATAAATCGCACTCGTTAACGGTTCGGATCAACGGCATTGAACGAGTCGATGTGCGTGATCGTGATCTAACGGCGTGGATTTAAAAAGTCCGTGGTTACGCAGGCATCAAATCATTACCGCTGTTCGGCCGGATAATTCAACTCGCGCGTGAGGAAAATAGATTTTCCAAGAAATCCGAGATTCTCATCGACTCGGAACGCAGTTATTGTGGAAAAATATTTTTTTTCTTCTATTTCCGCTCTGAAACGTAACGGGTCAAGATTGCATTCTGATAGGAGGAAACTGGAAATTAATCACCACCCGAGGTGTTCAATGACAATTTTTATAGAACGGATACTATTGTTGCATCATATGAAGATATAACAAGGAGATTTCTTGTTAATTACTAATCTCTAATGAAAGGGAATTAAGATTGTTGAGAGTCTTGGAAATAAAGAATGTAGAGGATCAACATTTAAAATTATAATTAAAAGAATCAAATACCTATTTCTTATACCAGTCAGACTTCCTCGAGAGTATTAAACATCTTTTTATTATAATACTGGAGAATCACTAGACTTAGATAATTTTCCTCGCTAAAATGTGCAATAATTTACACATTTTACATAATATCTGTAAAACTTTATAAGTGTCTGATAGGTAATGAGACATAGGTGTGATTAGTAGCGCAAATTGCATGTAACATAAATAATTACTGTAATTGCTCTACTCAACATAATATATCTTAATGCATGCTTCACCTGACAACGATATTATTATCGTTCTTCGTAATACTCCCGTTTACACTTTTTAGAGAAGGAAGTAATGAACTTGGTTTTTAATGCATAAAATTCTATAACAACAGTATAATTAATTTAATCAATTCACTTTATAAATAGCAGTTCGGAGCGTCCGTGCTCTTAGAAGAACTTTTTATTATTATTAGAAACGAAGCTTCATATTAAAAATTATAATTTCAGTTTCTATAGACGAAACGCGCGCGCCTAATCTCGTTAATCAAAATTTGTCATTGGAATTTTCAAAAATTTTAAATCTTTTAAAAACTATTGAAACAGTTGTAGATGAATTGATTAATTTATATAAAGTTTATTTGCACAATTAATATCTCAAACTTTGCAAAAATATTTTTCAGAATACTGAATTTTAAGACTTTTTGCAAAAAGTGATTGGTATTTAGCCAATCTCAATGAAATTTTATTTTTAAAAATTGTATCTTGTGAAATAAGTTTTATGCCTTTGAAGCTAAAACTTTTGTTTCATAGATACAAATTTCTTTCAAAAATTTCTTTGAGATTGTTACCGAGATGCACCACGAGGAGGTAACCAATCCTGCATCTCACTCAGAAAAAATCTATTTTCCAAAATAATGAATAAATAGATCAAATAAATGCAAATTGTAAAATTCAATATTTTGACAAATTCTTGGGCACGATTTGAGATATTAGCTGTGCAAATAAGCCCTACCATCAATTTATATATACAGCTGTCTTTAAATTAAAATATGCGCCAAAAAAAATCAATCCATTCATTTATTAATTAAGAAAAGTTTAATTAAAACATTTTAAAAATACTGAAAAATGTTACGACTACAAAACTTCATCTAAGAGGAAGCAAAATTAATTGAAATATCCTGAAATCTCTTCATATTCCTTGAAATTTCTTAAAATAACTAAAAATCCCATGTCTTGAAACCTTTTGAGAATAAATCTCTAAAAAATCTCTAATTTACCAGTCACTCAAAATCGCTTAAAATACCGACTGTAAACTCGTAGGTAGTCCACGCTCTTATCAATTTCAACATTACTAAATACATCAACTCAACCGTCCATCCAAATACTAATAAAATAATAAAACCCACTTTTTCGCAGAATGTATTTGCGAAAAACTTGTGTGCTTTTCCAGCATCATTGCAAAATTGCACGTTGTTGGTGTAAATCTACTTTTTCACCACTTTTACCTATTTTACGTCAAGTGTTTGGACACATTTACATTCTGCACGGGTCGCTGTGATTTTATCATAAAAGGACGAACACTAACAAGATAATTGTACCCAGAAGGTATTGAGATTGACCTCACTCAACTGGAAATGAATTCACTTGACTTTGAAAAAATGAAGGGAGAGTGTCGAGTATCGATAAGCCGGATGGGAAAGGTGGCGTCTATTCAAAATGCATAGCTCGCCTGGTAATTCGATTAACCTAAGCGAAAATGTGCTCGTTTGTAGCAGCGCGCGGGCGCGCATATATAACAAATGAAATCTCCTGCATAGTAATTCCATCCGGAATACGAAAGTAGAGGATACGCCGCGGGGATGGCGGTCGGTCGGTCGGTCGGTCGGTCGGTCGGTCGGTTGGTTATACCAACGTCTACGACGGATAGGACGAACAGAAAGGGGGTGGTAGGGTGTCAGGGTGGTTGAGAGGCGGATTAAAAATGTAATCCAATAATAACGCGTCTCTGGTGTCCGTAGAAGTACGTACGTAATATATACACTCTCCTATACGGAAAAGTACCTACCTACATACCACTGATGTAGGTGGAAGGCGGGCATGAGAAATCAAATGTAAAACTACCCTCGAAAAGGTCGAGCGTGTAGATGCGGCGATATTTTATGGAAAACGTAATGGCGTCCTGGTACCGAAACGGAAAGCGTGACATGCTATGCAAATCGAGATTGCGCGCACTCATTTTTTTCTCTTCAGATTTTCAATACCTTGTAACGATACATTATCGCCATCTCACTTCACCATTGGAATTTATCCCCAGGAATTACTACTAGACATCACCGCTAGATAAAATAATTGACTTTCATTAGCGACTTCTTCCATAAATAAATTTCATAAATCAAATCTACAAAGACATCGTCAGCATCCAACCATCAGAAGATGAAACGACTCACGAGTGGTTTCGACCCTCAAAGATTGCCAAGGAAGAAGATGACCAAACTACCCAGCATTCGCCTCTTTCCAATCTTCCCATAATCAGCTCTTCCTCTCTTTTCATACACATGCTCCCCCCCCCCCCCCCCCTCTTTTCCTCGGAGGTGTCTTTCCAGGAAAGTTTCACTCGCACGTATGTATCATCGCATGTGTAATGAAAGCTGAGCTTGCTCTCTCTTTGAAAGATATGGAGCTTTTAGGTTTTCTCTTTCCCTCTCTCGATCTCTTTCCCCTTTCTCCTAACTCTCTTTCCACCCTTTACAAATCAAAGCCGTGGCTGTAATAAGCACCCAGAGGTGGAGCGGAAGGGGGTAGTGAAAAGGAAACAGCAACTTGCAGAGAGAAGTGGTCATACGTGGAGACTTGGAGGGTTGAGGATGATGGTGGATGATGCATTATTGAGTGGACTCTCGAGGGTGTGTAATCATACACATCCTCACACGCTCTGCTAATGGACTCCGACCACCTAACCCTCACACTCCCCATTCCTCCCACTGCACTGGTCATCCGGTATGATTTTTGCGAAATATTTCCATTTTCTCAAGAATTACGAAAATTATAAAAAACGTAAATAGATTCTGTATATTGATGTACATGATAAAAATGACATTTTTACAAAACTACATGTTTAAATAAAAATCTATTGTAAAATTACAATAAATTTATTGTAATTTTACAATAGATTTTCCTTTAAACATAGTTTAAAAATTTTATGAATTGTCACTTACTTACAATTGTAAGTAACTTTAATATAAAAATCCATAAAATTCAATTTGCTTAATGTGTTGAATTAAACAGAATCTTCATTAGTTGAGAAATCATTAAGAAATAAAAGAATTTTCAGATTTAGGACACGAGTCTGGTTTTCTGTTTAATTATATATACACTCAGAAAACAGTTTCTTTGATTCCTTTAATTTAAAGAAGTTTTTTCTTTGATCGTATGCATTTGACCGTATACAACATTTCTTTGCTTCTTTTAACTTAAACAAATTTTCTCTTTGACCGTATGTGAAAGAAATGGTTCTTTGATTCAAAGAAACTGTTTGCTAAGTGCATTATATTTAATTTATGTAGGGGCCACTGACTTTTTGATTTTAATATACATTTAATGCAAACTATATGCACAAGAAATTTATTCTTGAATGGATAGTTTTTGGTTAATTATGTTTCCTAATATTTAAAATTATTCGCAGAATCTTCTAGCGAAAACCTGTATATTATTAACGGTTAATTATTAAATAATATCTGAATCATGTTGTATTTTATATCCATTACATGAGATTGATTCCAACTCAACTTTATAATCATTGTAGCGAAATCACCTTATAATTCTACTCACGATTCTCCCATATTGCAGTACAATTTAATTCTAAAAGATAAATCATGAAGCATTCCTAGAGAGAGGCACAATTCAATATACAAATTGAAATGAGAATCAGATATTAAATTACTATCATCAGAAATGAGAGACATGCGATTAAATTCGAGAATAAAATTTAGAAAATTGGTACAAAACTATGGATAACAAATATTTTACCAAAAGGAAAATAAATAGAATAAATAAATAAATAAATAAATGGTGAAATTACTTCTCTTTTAAAAAATCCTATTCTTATTTTCCATTCTGAGAAAATGGAAAAGTTCGAAAAGTATGACGAGTTTAAAAAATGGTTTAGAAAAGGGAGTGCATTTATTGAATAATGAAACAGGATTAAAAGAGAGATTGCACTGTCTTTCAGAAATAAAGACTTTACACTGAGTAACCTTTATTTGGATGGGATCCGATTTGGCATATCAGTGAGTGTGAGCTTTTCGAGTGCTTGGAATGATACTGAAATAATACTTGATATAGGAAACAGGAGGAAGATCGGACGGATTCTCCACTCTGTCGGCCCAGTGCGGATTAGCGGATAATCCGAACGGGAACGAGGAATTGTTGAGAGAAAAGCGGAAATGCTAATCTCTCGATGGGAGATTCACGGATACGGTAGTAGCTTCCAGGCGCGGAAGTCTTCTCTACCAAATTTCGTCTCTCTTACTCGTCATGATCCACCAATCCTTCTACCCATTTCTATCTGACTGTATGTGAACTTTAATCGCCACCGAGAATGCGCGAAAGAGAATGCAGCTGTATGTACATTTCCTCCAGTGACGTCTCTACAAAGACTGACATCAGGTGGACATCTCAAACTAAATAATTATAACTTCCTTCAACTCTTCAAGCATATCTTCTTCAGATTGCTCACTATTTTTTTTTTATTTCAAAGAAATTCTTTCAATCTCAAAAAGAAATTCTTTTTATACTGCATTGAGAAACAAAAACAATACTTTATTTAAGAAACTTGGAATACTGATTTGGGTAACGAAACTCGTATTTACAGTACTGCAAGTAACTTTCCTCGCGGTTGACAGTAGGCGCAAATTTAAAGCCACGTTTGTACCAAATGCATGAAACACCATATATAGTTATGAAGTAACGCGATTTTGGCTCGTCGAGTTAATCCTCTTGCGTTCTCACAACATAACAATATTGTGCGTCGATATAATCCGGGAATAACTGTAATTTTCATTCATTGATGCACTTGAAAACATTCCGAGATTGACAAGAATAAATTCATTATTTAAAATTGACTGAAATATTGTTTCAACTAATCAAATATAAAACCTTTTTATCATTAATAATTCATTTGAAATAATTTTATAAGCAAATGCTAAAATTACTTTTCTTCCATTTTTCCAGTGAGTAGATTTCATTATTTTTGTAATATGACCTGTCGGTTGGATGTTGTGCTTTTTGGCTTTGAGTTTCTCTTTGGAGAGACGTATTCACTTTGTCACCAACTCCTTTGTCTTTCATCTCTCGCCTTCATATTTCCCTCATATCCAATCAATTCTTGCGAGTCCCGTGTGGCGTGGATACAAGGCGACGACGCCTTGTATCACAACACACCTCATGACTTATAATCGCATTTCTCACCCTTCTTAGAAATACACGCACACTGGATTGTCGCGTGGGCAAGCTCTCAAGACAGAATCACCCCCTTGTTAATGGCCATTGGCCGAAGCTTTTAGCTAAACGTGGCTCTTTCTCTGATCTATTCCATGGCTAATCCGTTGATTATACTCGTCCATCCGGTCATCTTTTATTGGTAACGACTTTTGGCCCTTTTCCTCTTTATTCGATATCCTCCCCTTGCGGGAAAAAAACATTGACTCGAGAGAAAAATGTGAAAATGCGATCTTCGATCGGCGATACTTAGAATGAAGAATACTATCTCGGAAGTAACGTTCCAGAAAATTCCAATTCAAGTTAAATCTCAAGAAACTTAGACTTTCTTGCATCTAAATTTTAATTACCCTGAGATCTTGATATTTTTTTCTATTAAAGGTGAATACGATTTTTAAAACGAACTCGACTTGTGTTCGTGAATGAATTTCGTAAAAGCAAAGTGTAAAATATAACGCTTTCTGTTCGAATATATACAAAAGGCAATTATTCAGTAGATAGGATCGGTTAGAATTTAACCTACTATCGCTTTGGTTTATTGCGAGTTATATTTCAGCACGTGGGAAAAAGGCACCTGGGGTTTTGAATGGGTCCCCATGTACGAAGAAGGTTGCCCAATGATTTGCCCGATAACGAGTTCAAATCGACGGAAACCCACTTTTCCATAAGACTCAAGACTCCTAATTACGTGAAAGGAAAATCGGCACCTTATGAGGCATTCACAATTGTCGTGGAATACATTTCTACTTTTTATTGCTTTCATAAAGCCTCAATTAACATTGGCCGATTTTCGAGTTCTGTTAGTTATTAATTATTTATTTCCAACGGCAAATTAAATTAAAAGTGAAAAAAATTTTAAATAATTTGTTTAAGCTATAATATTTAGGTAATAATTTTAAGCTTTTTTTTATGGAACCCTTGGAGAAAATGCGAGAACCACTGTTTGTAAAAGAGCAGCTGATAAAATGTATAATGGCTCGTAGCCTCGGTTCCCTTTAGCAGTGGGGCGTTAAAACCACCGATAGGACGATAAAACATGCTAATAAGGGGCAATAATAACGATTATTCTAAGGGCCTTAATATCAGAGCCCAGTCTAATATTCGCAAGCACCATTTTTTATCCCCGCGATAACGAACGGAAGAGTTTTCATCGAACGGTTCAGACCTTTGCATAACATGGAGAATAGGTTGGGGTTTCGGTGAAGGTGTATAATGTAAAATATAGCAAAGGGTACGATAAAGTGACGGTCATTTGCCTTTTCGTGCATCTAGGGCCAAAATCAATTTTTTGCTTGGCTAATTAACTAGCAGGCAAGATAATCCCTACGTCATTAATCACACACGCCTGGAGGATGGAGCACTTCCGTTTGAGCTAGAAAGTTAAGACTCTATGTACACTAGGGATAATGAATGTTAACGCTGACGATTATCGCACTTGCTGAAATTAATATCGAGCATTATTTATAATGAGCATGAAACCTGAATAAAAGGACCTTTCGGGAAAAATATGCGGTGCATGAAATTTATGTTGTTTATTGTTAATTAAAATATTATGCTTCTTAAACATGGAAATTATAGCCTGCTGCTGAAAGGATAATATTTTATGGAGAAAACTTTTTAGCCGATTGGATAAGATTGGGGATGTTGAATTTTACATGTTGTGTTTGAAATATATTTTTTAGGAAAGCTTCAATTTTAAACTTTCTGAATGAAAATTATTGTTTATTCCAATATTTTACGGAACAAACGTAATATACTTCAATCCAACTTGCAAGACTGCATTTTTAAATTCACAAAGCGGATATCCGAAAACATTTTTTGCAACGTCCTTCATAAGGACGACAGAGTATCATCGGCAAGAAAGAATTGTCGTGGTTTTGAATGGACCCTTACAATCGTACATTACTAATATTCTTTTATTCTTTTCTTCGTTTCCAGCAGGTAAATATTCCTTCGTCGCAGAGCAGCAAAAAATCTTCAAGTCTAATGAAATTCTATTGTTTCGACGAAGGCTTTTTCAACGAGAAAGCGACCCACAGTGGTCGGTTTTCCGTCTCGCTTGCTCCACGCATTTCTACGGAATCTTGTTAATTAATTTTGGCTCTTGCGTCACCGAGTGGTGATAATCTTGCCGGAATCGTCCGAGTGGTGCGAACGCTGATTAGCTCTGAATTAACATACAATGAGAATCAGTCGGATCAGGATCAGGCATTCAGGCAGGCCGTGCACCCATCGCTTCTCCCAAGCAGTTATCAATCGTCAGCATCAACTCCCCCGCACCAACTGACTAACCTCCAGACATTTGACTTAATCAGTAATCGCTAATTGCTCTACTGACGCGCTCACAGACCAACGCACGAGGAAACGTATGCAAATCGGAGGGAATTATCTATCTCGGGACAATTAGACGAGTATTCTTGCTCACGCGTATAATGACACTTCCGGTTTCCAAGTTCTAGAAGAATTGCTCAAACTGCCGAGCTGAAGACACAGGCGATTGGCACCTGCGATTTCCGGTTCTTTCCGCTTCTCCGCGCTGGAAAAACTACGGTTTCAATTTTTCTTCAGCTCATTTTCAAATACATATGTATAAAATTCAAGGTGACTAACATGTTCCTAAATCGTTTGAAATATATTGGAATCCTTTAAAATCCCTTGAAGTTTAAAAAAAAACCTTTTAAAACGTTTGAATTTTGAATTTATACCGAATTATTAATATTTGGGAGCAAATACGATAAAAGTACAAAATACGATAACTACACTGAGAAACTCTATGTTAGAAAAATTACTAATATCGATAGCAAGTAGGGGCAAAATCCCAAAATTGAGACATTTTAATACAGAAAATAATCAATTTTACTATTTCAATAGTAACTTTTACTATTTAAATAGTAAACTTTATTACTTTCTGTATTAAAATGTCTCAATTTTTGGATTTTGCCCCTACTTGCTATCGATATTAGTAATTTTTCTAACACAGAATTTCTCAGTGTACAAAATTTGCAGATAAATTATATATGATTTTTTTACAGTAAAGACAGAACTTTTTTACCAGCTGTAATAAAATGTACTAGTTAACGATAATGAATGAAGCATAGAATTACAGTTGATTTTAGTGGGTTTTTTCCCCTCAGTGCAATAACCACATTTTCTTGCATGTGCAGTAAGAATGCTACACTTGAGTCATTAAAATAGAAAAGAATGCGAGAAAAAGTTGTACGATTTATCCAATTTTGCCGTTCTCGTGGGTATGACTACTTTTCCACGCTCGTTTCCGTCCAAGTATTCGATTCCTCGAACGATGGCGACTAAACGGTAGAACAGCTAATGATCTTCCGCTGATCCGCGAGGGTCCCCCGTGTAAAATGGAGTATTTTTCCATAATTAGTCAGACGGGAATTAACAATGGTCGCGGTCGAGGCATACCAACTCTAGGATCACTCAGCCGCAATAAGACTGTTCCAGAAAGATAAATGAATTATCACTTAGACGAACTAACGACTCGTTAGTTGCTCGGTTTCTTATGTCTCATGAATATGTAGCTCATTCTGCGCTACACCAACGTTTATTTTTTTTCGATATTAGCCAAAAATTAGAAGTAATAAATGGATCGAGTTTAGAACAGATTTCAAGGTTTCAAATATTTTGAAATTTCAAAATTTAAAAAAAAAAAAAAAAAAAAAAATACAAAGGATTACGAAACCGAATCGAGACGGGAGGATAGTTTTAATACTCTCTAAATCTGAATTAGTAGAAATTTTACTAATGCAATTAGTAACGATGGTTTTGACTGTTAAATTAGTAATTTTTTGACATTCTAGTAAATGAAATGGTAAGATTTATGTTACTAAATGAATTAGTAAGGATTTTATACTAATCTGTTTAGTAGTACCAACTTACTAATTCAATGAGTAGAAATCAAGTGTAAACTTATCTAAATTATTAATGTTTTAAATACCGTCTGGTGGTTCTTGAATTTTAAAAATTTCACAGAAAAAACAAGGACTGAATGTGTTTACAGCTGAAATCAGTTTTTAGTCTTGTTTTAAGACTAAGAAATCTAAAAACTAGACTTCTTAGTCTTAAAACAAGACTAAAAACTGACTTAAACTGAAATTCAGCCTAAAAACTGATTTAAGCTGTAAACACTTTCAGTCCTTGTTTTTTATGTGTTAATGTTTTCTCAATTTATATAGGTATATATATTCTGAATTCATATTGTTATATTGATAATAATAAAATATGAACATTACGCAATATTCAAAATGCAAACCGATATATAATATTCGGACATTAGAAGTGAAATTTAGTGTTCCGTTGACTCAAGATAACTTAAAATTTACCATTTAAAATAGTAACCAAGAATACATTTACCAATTAATTTAGTAGTACCATTACTAATTCATTTAGTAAGTTATACTTACATATTTAATTGGTAGACTTTTACTAATTAGTAGTAAACGAATCGGCACTATATGAATTAGTAGAAAACTACTACCAAATAGTAGTTTTTTACTAATTCAGATTTTGAGAGATAACAATAAATTGCTAGCCTCCACAGAAAAGACGAGTTATTAAAAAAAGAAAAAAAAATACAGTATACAATTTATTTCCAAGGAGGGAAGGTTTTGGCGAGCTGTTTCAGGGGAAGCTAACAATTTTGAGGGGATTGATGATCTGGTGTAAAGGAGCGTATAAAGTCTCGTTTTTTCTTCCGTCGAAGTACCTGGCGTTAATGAGGGGTGCGACGAGACTTGGCTTTTTTTCTTGCTTTTCGCTAGTGTCAGTTGATTGCCACTGACGTCCGATAGTGAACGCGCGACAGTGGCACGAGCATGAATATTCATCCCCTTCCTAAGGAAGCCTCGGCTTTTGCCATGGCAGGGAAAAGGAAGGGAGCGTTGGAAAGGGTGGAGAACGGCAATAGCGAGAGATTGATAAAGGATAGGCAGCTCGATGGTCTTTGGCTTTTTCACGTTGTTTGCCTTGTGCCGGTTCCACCGATAAGCCCAAGGGGTGCCTACCCCTTGAAAGGGTTGATCTAACGTCGCTTTTCCATCGACTGTGTAAAAATTCTCGTTCAGATTTTCATCCCCTTTATTCCCTTGATTTTTAATACCCCTTATATCATATTCCTACAAAACTGTATTACATTCTATAACAATGAGTAAAATTGATCTGAAATATCTTTAATTAAACGCTTTTTTTAGTCTGGTTTACCGGTTTGCCTTCTAAAAAGAGGCAAATAAGGGAAAATGATAGTATCTCTACATCTACGCGTCTTGCACCATGAGTTACAATATAAATAAAGTTGCATCAAAGATAGAGTGGAGAATCGTTGCCGACGCACTGTATTTAATACCATTAAGTATGCTAATGATAATTGCACTCTATAATCAGTGATATCAATCGGTGTGCGCGTACAGGTAGGTATAACCCCATTGAATAATTATATACGTCGCAACCTGCTCTTGGAAGATGCGTCAAGCCGATACACGAATAAAACTGCCACCGTTACGTTGCGTTTGCACGGTTCGCAATTGCGTTGGCAAGAGTGAAAAATGCACTGGCGTAACTGAAGGACTATCAGCAAAAAAAAAATAAATAAAGAAAAACAGATTCGAAAACTACAATTTTTATGCTGCAATTATTAATTAGAATAGTAAGGTTTATACAACCGAAGACGTTTAAAATTTGAAATATCTGAAGCCAAAAGCTTATTAATTGTTTTCTGCATTAAAGAAAAGAATTGTAAATCAAATTGGAAAACGATATTTGGAATTTGAACGGAAAAGCAGAAGTAGCCGTCAAGAGGAACCGATTTGATAATTCGTAAGTCAAAATCGTTACGGCTTCACTTCCTTTTTCGTAGGTAGCTGTGATTCCTCCTATTTTTTTTTTTTTGAAATCTTAAGTTAGAATTAAAATACAATAGACTGACACAGTGTGAGCCCGGTTGGCTCGTAAATAACTTTAATCGGGATCGCTAATTACAGATTACGTTGCGCTACGTGTGTAAGCTTCTACGACGTTGTTCCCATTCTTATGGTTGGACGAACTTGTGTATAAACCATTAGCCTGATGGGAGAATGTTCGAATTGAAAGACGTTTATACCGGAGTGTTTACAAGTATAATGTATATATGTATTGTCGGACCTTACCGCTGTACTGGCTACGTTCATCCGGCGATGCGCGCTTTAGATACGAAAATTAATTACAATAAATTTAACGGTAACGAGAGCGCGAAGAGAGAAGGTTTTAGGGAAGAGAGCTTATCGATTCTACTCACTTATGCATCTCAGTATTGCCTTTCTCGGCTCAAATAACCCTTGCTCTCCATCTCAATTTATTTTTCCCTTTTTCGGAAAGTAGCTGCACTAATAAAACGGTATTATGTAAATAATTTCACGTTCTTGCACAGCAGAGTAAAAAAATTCTGCCTGCAATCGGGAAGATCATTATTTTTATATATGTGTGAATTGGAAATCTTCTGTGCTTTTATTTCATGAAGGATTCAGTAGGGATCAGAGGAATGCATCCTTCATCACCCATGCTCTCTAGAAATTTATGTATACATCGCATTTGTAGAGACAAATCAAAGTAGAGATCCGTCGAATGCTCTTGAGTGCAGAATGTAGATAGAACAGAATAGACGGAGCGAAGCATTCGTTCGCCGGTTAATGAGAACGGTTTCAAGCCCCGTTATATACATAGCTGTGATATAGAAACGGCCGTCTATAGTATTTGTATAACTCGGAATCTCAATGCAATCTGAAATGTAGATATGATCCTTAAAAAAATGAACATTAGTCTTCTATAAACTTCTCTATAAACTTCTATTGTTCATGAACAATTATTGAGAATCAAAATACAAAACATCCAGTAATATAAACTAGATCATGATATAAGAGACATCTTTTTGAGGATAGATGCTTCTCTTTAGATGGGACGTGATAATTAGAGCAAAGCTCCAAAGGGATGCTGCATCAAGTGTCAGTGATGAAAGGGCACGTGGTTAGGGAAGCGATGTCAACGGGTCGAAAGACCACGGAAATTTCGAATCAATCCGTCTATTGGGAAAGCACGTTAATTTCCTGGAAAGAGAGGCCGCGAATGCCGCGGCTAGCCAAGCGTTTGATAGTGAACACCCTCTTTCTCGAACCCTTCGACAAGCTCAAAGCAGTTCTATCGTCAACTGGAATTTGGTAGAACCCACTATGGAGCTACTCTTATCCTTAATTGCGCTCGAGGACCTCTGGACGAGAATCCAATCGGTTCGAGAGTCTACCACTTGAAAGACTTCATTCCCTTTATAATTACCCAAAAATCAGAGTTGCTCATTGTCAGATGATAAGTGTAATAGAAAAGAAGGATAATGCATTTTCTGTTAGGGTGAGATGGAATGCAAAGAGTGCAGACCAAGTTGGGGTAGACGAGTGAGTTTTGTCCCAAGTGCTGAAATCACTTGCGGGTAATATGGAAATTGAATAGAACAAATTGTAGAGACATGATGATGATGATTTCTCTGTTTCTAATGATGGGAAGAATTACAAACTCATCTCAAAACAGAGAAGATACTTACATTTTTCAATTCTATGAAACCCTATCCTATAAGACTTTCCTTGTTCCATAGGACTTTCCATATCCCATGGAACTTTCCCTATCCTTCGGACTCAACCTATCCCTAGGGATCTCACTCTATCCAAGGGATTTCTCATATCCCTAAGGATTTCCCCCATTGCTCCGAGCTTCCCTTATTCGTTGGAACTCCCCCTAACAAATTATAAAATATATCTTACCCAAATATTGTATAACAATCTTATTATAATTTTACAAGCAAAATTCACAAAGCAGATTCAGTTCGACTCGTTACACCTAATACATTTGTCGGACGCTCTCAAAAGAGGATACACGTCTTGGGGCATGAATGAACCAGTAGACACGATGGGCGAGGGGATTCTGATTAATATTTTTCTGCGAGAGCGTTTCAGGTCTTCAGAAAGGAATTAAAAGGAAAAGGAGTCAGTACAAAAAGGTGAAAGAAGGGCGTCTCTTTGCTTCCATTGGATATATAGGGGCGAAGTGGTAAAGGGATGTAGAGGGACTGGGGCGGCGGAGGGGGGCAACCTGGCGTGTTGAGAAATGCGGTCGTCGGGTTCTTCTGCTACCAGAGCATAGCAGAGTTCGTAATGTCGCTGGTGGCTGACGTTGTACGTTGTATATCTCGACTCGGCTGGCCGAGCTCGCCGCGACGAGAGATCTCTTTATTCTTATTAGCCCAACAGTGATTTCTGCAAAATTAAAATTGCCTAAGGAGGTATCATTTGCCTTCCTCGGCCCACCACCGCCACCATCAACCATCCCTCGCGTATCTCGCGTACTCCACTTTCGTTCGGCGTCCTTCTCACGCCAGGCACTTCTTTTGCCTGCTGCCAACGAACCAACCCAACCAGGCAAGAGCTTCTCTGATGTTGCTCCTACAGATAAGTGGTCGGCTCTTGGGCTGCCTGCCTCCGGGCACTATTGGTCGATGCGATGCGTTCTTTCGTCCTTCTTCCCTCATCACATTTTTCCCTCCTTTCTCTATTTTTTTTTCTTCTTTTTTCTTCAGCCCTCCACCCGACTGGGTGGCTCTCCCTTTCTTTTCCCGTAGTCGTGTTTACATTTTATTTTACGTCACGCTCCTTCATTATCTTTCTCATTTCCCGGAAAGATCGTACGCGCGGATTTTCAAAAGCCAGTGAAAGGAAGGGTCGCATTGGAAGAGTCGTTTGGTAATAACTGGAGGTGGTCTATCAGCTTTCATAAAGCCTCTTACTTATGATTATCTAGAGAAAGAAGGATATTTTGATACTAGGAATTTTTATACCACGAATTGTGATAACGAAAAGTTACCTGACGAAATAAGTTTCGGATTCAATTTCATTTCGATCTAATCAGAAATTTTCCGAATCAATTCGGAATTTAAAATTCCCATCATTTTCGATATGAGCGGAGACACAAAAGCTAAATAAAAATGCAAAGCGACAAGCCTGAGCATCCGCACTCGTAACGATCTCGCATGGCTCGTCATCCATCAAACTTTTCCGAGGACATTCGTTTTACCCTTTAGAAAGAAGGTCTCGGCTCAACTCGAATGCTTGATAGTTAGGAGCGATATAACATTCACCATACATGCGTCCTTCAAGCAAGTGTGTGTATTCTCGCGCAAGGAGGGTTATAGAGGGTTTATATGTGGCCTAGATCGGGACGAACTTGAATGCTCGAATGTCAGAAATGGCGAATCCTCATTTGCCGTTTCCGCGTGCACATATGTATATATATATATATGTATATAGAGCAAGATAGAAGACAGAGTAAGACGGAAATATATAAAGATAAAGAGAGAATGAGAAAGAGAAGGAGGGGAGTAAAGCGACATAGGAGCAAGGCAAGAGTAAGAGAGGGAGTCCGTGTGTCTGCTCGGGTGCTGTCTGCCGTGCTCATTCCGCGATCTTCAATTAATGAAACTCGGGTGCAGTCGCGTCGCATGTCAAATAAATATGTCTCCTACCCCTTCCGGTTTACCTCGTCTCGTTCCCTTCTTCCCGGTACCCACAACCCTTTCTCGGGACCCACCCCTGCAAAATCCCCGCGTTATGTTACGTCTTCCTTCCCCCATATCTTCCGACGACAGTATCATGGATGACTTGTCCGACTATGAAGGGTTTAAACTCGATTCAAAAATCCTACAAGTCTCCTAGCAAGTTAAATACCCCTGACGAGGCCAAATAATTTTATTCCGATCTAATCCGAAAAAACAGAGGCTAGTTAAATCAATCAGAAAAAATTGTCCCAGGTTTTTTTGGGGGTTGATAAAAAGTAGTGTAATTTAACTACAAAGAATGAAAACTTTAATATAATCGCAAGAAATACTTCATCCGAAGAAACAAATTCACCCCTCCAACTCCTCGCTTCGCCCGTCTTTCGAAACTACCCCCATCCCTCGACACTTCGCATACCACAGTAACCGAGTAACAGTCCAGAGGATCCAAGAGGAAGAACTTCGAATTCGTCTAATATTTCCGTGGGACGAGCAATGGTCTCTGATTAAAGCTGGATTTCTGGGCACCCGGGTGAGGTCGGGGGTACGGGGGGTTATTAGGTAAGAGAAGGTAGGGGAAGATGGTTTGGGGTGGCGCGCGATATCGGAGATGGCGGAAATTTCATTTACCCCTCGTAGAGTTATCTAAGAGCAATACCGGGTGGCCTTAATGAAACATTCAGTCGCGAGAATAGCTCAGCAATCTCGAAGGGTTCGGGGGTGGGTCGCGGGTGGACGGGGAGCAACTCGAGAGGAATAGGTCTGATTCCTGGCGATGCAATTGCACGTTTAAAGTGGCGTTTCCCAGTTATTTCGCCTTTCGCAACCTGACCCCGACGGTTTTCATTATAACATGGAAAAGGTCTCTCTCGTCCGTCGATCCGCGAATCAAGTGCTCCTGCCTCGGATTTCACTCTTCGAACTCATTACGACGCATATTATTCGCCCAAATTTTCAATTTGTGCTTTCAATTCTTTGCGAAGAAATACAGTAGATATAACTCAAAATTAGAAGTGACTCATTATGCAATTTAAATAACAATCCCTTTTTCCCTCCGGCAATCCAATTTAATCCGAATTTAATCCGACCTAGTCCGAAGATATTTAAAACATTTAATGAAAAAGTGTGTACATTAGAGAACATATAAGAGAATCGAGAAGGTAACAAGCCAACGGAAACAGACGGTAGAATAACGACTGGTGCACAATTATTCCATAATGTAGTTCGCATAGCTGAACTCTGAAGAAAATTAGAGGGGTCGCGCGACCATAGTGCGAAGGAGATAGTGAGAGAAAGTATAAAGGAGAAAGAGAAAGGAGAAAGGGTGGATTTGGGGGCAGATTGTTGGAAGGAGGGGGGAGAGAGAGACTATGAGAGAATGAGCAAGCGTGGCACAACTTTCTCGTTTTATCTCTCAATTCGCATTCCCGGAGTCGACGAACGCTTAAACTACACGCTCGGGACACCCCGAGCCTACCTCTGGGTCTCCTGTGATTAAAACGTACCCTAACACCCCTCGCCCTTCATCAACCCTTTAGGTACCGCGAACTGAGTCGCGACTCCCACTACCAACCCGCCAATATATATAATTATATTGCTCGACATTCGTAACCCAGGCGTGAAGACGTCAAATTGAAGCAATACTTTCTCGAAATCCATATATTCCTAAAACAAATTTTTTTGGGGCCGGTTATAAATTCTGAAAGGATTTTATTTAGGGACACGTGATTTGAGCTTTGGATATATCTGATGAAAATTCTGAAATTGTAAACAGAAAGCTTTCTAGAAATCCATACAGGTGCCTTCAGCTCTGCCTTGTTCAGTAAGGGTGCAACCAACAGGAAGAAGGGAATACGATCTCGCCTTATGCTGAGCGTGTGAAAGGGATTGTTTATGTACTTCCAATAAAGAGAAAAAATGACTGCAACATTCCACAATATGTGCATCGCTCTGCCTTGGATGGCTCAGCACGTTTACGCTCCGAATAGCCTCGCCTCACATTATCACCCCGCATCTGCAGTTCGGATTGAAAGTAGGTATATGTTCGAAAGTATGCGCGTCGTAGTGTCGTTAAATTTAGTTGTTTGTTTTTCCTCCCTCGCGAGAGCTCACCAACCGGAAGGGGATGTTGAGAAAATGTAATGGATGCGAGACTCGTAGGCGCGCAGCAAAATCAACCCTCAGTGCATTATAGAACAGTTGACAATTGACGACTTTTTAAAAGAATAGCCCGTACGAGGTAGATGATTCTCACCCTCCGCGACACCCCCGCGAGTCGAGAAGACAAAACACTGAATCCTCATTCTAGCGTGTTCCGACACACGCCCTTTTCCATTCCGACTTTCGCCTCTCTGTCGTTTGCGTTAAACTCAGTCACGATCCTCGGTCTCGGTCCCTCCATCGTCCGTCTCCACCTAAAGCAGCTTGCAATTTGCGATCGCAATTTTCAATTTCTGCCGACTTTTCAATTAGACTAAGAGGTGCTGCTGCCACTGCCAGGCAGGCTATTCCTACACGCTGCGGCGGCTTCTTCTCTTGCGACCACCCCCCGACTTCCGCCCACCGGTACCGGACGGATTTCACCCCAACGACTACGTCTCCACGAATAAAAGATAGCAAATTTTCGTCGCGTAGTAGAATCTTGAATATTTTTTTTACTCAATGCGTATGATTTGCCCCTAAAAAAACCTACGTATCAACTTATGAGCTGGCCCTATATAAGTTCGTAGAAACCTATATTTCTTTCTTTATTCCTATCATTTCTAATTAACTCAAACCTAAAATCCCTCCTCTTTTTACATTTCGTTATTAATAATCACTTATCCACCAATCCCAAGTGACAAAAAATAAAACAGAAGTTAACAAATCAAATCATCTTTAATCATTACACATACCAATTGTTTTAACGCTTATGCTTCGTCGAGCGTAGCACATAGGGTGAATATCTCGGAAGGGGAAATGAATAGTTTGAAATCATGAGAGTGCGATTTAAAAAACCTGTTTGTGCAAGCACACCCCTAAAAGAGACAAAACGAAGGAAAATAAAAAAACAAAGAGAAGAAAGGATCCTCTTAATCAAAAGTGACGACGCTCGTTATGGAGATTATCCTATCACTGCGTTTAAGAATCCTTTTATCGTCGATATTTAATTAAACGATAAAGCCCTACGCTCTCAGAATGTATGAATTTTTCTCTCAAGCTTTGACGTACCATCACGTCGATATGCGACCGTGGTGGGATTCTTAATAAGCTCTGTTTACATAATAACCTTTTTCTCCTTCTCCTCTTCTGTGCTTTTCTTCTCCGTTGTAGTCCTGACGGTTTCTGGGAAATGCAGACTCGTTGATTATCATTCTGATTACGATAGCAGAAGCCATAACACCATGTTAAAGCTGTTATAGTTTAATAGGATGTGGTTGGAGAGCAGATTTTAAATGAAGAGGATAAGAAAACTAGAAATGTGATCTTTAAACTTTTTCCAACTTTAGAGAGTTCCAAAAGGGATTTTGAGGGATTTCATAATATTTGAAATGATTTTAAAGAATATTACTAAGGAATCCATACGTAGACATTGAATTTTATAAATGAGATATACTAGATATAGATATACTCAATATTTTGCTTGGGTCTAGAATTTAATTCTATATTAGAAGGGAGGATTTTACAATATTCGAAGATGTGGAAACAGGAAGAGAATTCGTGAGATTCGTCTTCGGAGAGACAAGTTTGCTTCGAGTGACGGTGACTGCTGGCAAGAGATGTTATGGGGGTGGAGGTGCTTGATTCGGCAGCCGGGAACCCCCAGGCACGTCGAGAATCGAGAGACGCGCCATTTCATTCGCAGACTGCCGATATCGCCAACCCCTTCCCAAAATATCTCATTCCCAAACGCCTCGAGCTCACGATGGATTACAAACCTATCTATTACTTCCCTGTCCGTTCTACCCTAAACGACATGGTGGAGCTCCAAACTCGACGTTGCGATGTCTTCCCACCCCCTCCTTTGTTTCTCAGCCACCCTGTCCCCTTTTTCACCAGCAAGAGAGAGGATTGCTCCTTTTCGGAGGATTTTGAAGGTGACTCTTTTTCAAGTTTCTCCTCCCTGAGAACTTTCACTCTTCGACGAGTCTCCATTTTTTATAGGAGTTAAGTTTCATGGGGCGGAGGTGACAAGAGACAAGATAAAGGTTGTATCGAAGCAAGGACGATTATTCCTAAGGGATGAAGGGAGGAATAATTGGGATTCTTTCAAATTTTGCTTCCTTTCTTAGTGAAATGTTGAAAATGTTCCTTCAAACCCTCAAGGGCAGTAATGAAAAAATGGCCTTGAAAGTTTGGTAATGAAGAATATAACAGGACATCTTTGTCTCGGGTTCTTTAATTTTCATTTAAACAAATGTTCATATTTATTTTTTGAAGCCTCAGTATGTAATTTGCAAACTTGGCATCTGAGTCGAGTAGTACGTTATACTTGTCAGACAAACGATGATCGTTAAATACTTGTCATTGGAATGCAGATGTACATGTCGTCGGACTCTAATGTCAGTGACAACAATGATGATCAGACAGCCGTTCAGCTTCCCATTTCCTTGTCACGTTCGCCTTCGGCGAGGAAACAGGCGGATGGATTCAGCCGCCATTCATCGCGTCTTGATATCCCCTGCAATCCGCAATCTCGATAACTATCCTCGCTTACCACCACGGGGAAAATCCCTTTTTCTCATGTTTTAAAACCATTCTAATGTATAGATATAAAGACCAACTTTCTAGTACTATATTTTCAATCATATTAATTCTTATTATTTTTTTACACAAAACCAGTTCCAAAAAAAATGGGTTAATTTCCCTGTTCAGAACAAAAAAAAAAAACTTCAATTTCGAGGATTTGAAGGATTTCAAAATGACGGTGGAAAGCAGTTGTTCGACATGAGCAATTCCAATATGACTGGAGGCAATTTTCCGAGAAACAATGTCGAAGATTACAGAAGGAGAAACGCGAATCGTCCAGCGAACTAGCTGGAACTGGCACTGAGGATGATCATTGTTCGACACAATAATATTTGTCGCCGAAAATAACGCTCAAAAAGTCTGTGAAGGAATAGAGAGGTGGGCCGAGTATATCCATTCAAACGCAGACAATGCGAGAGAGATTCATCTGGCTGCTCGTTCCACTCCTGTTCCAACCAGCTTTTCCCCCTTTCCCCTCCCACAAACCCCTATTTCCACCCCTAAAACGACGGCCCGCAATGGAGTTTTCCAGCTCCACCCGCCCCCACAATCCCAACAGCAACGTGCCTCCGACCCCTATCACGTGACACGCGCCAAATTAAAAACTCGGTTTCTGTCCCGTTGCTCCTTTTATAAGCGACAGCCGCCGTCCGATATCGGTATGTCTCCTGTCCCTCTTACCGTTTTTTGGAATTTTTATACTCTAACTAAATCAGAAATTGGAAAAGTGATGGGAGACTTGATTTTATTTATTTTCGAATTAAAATAATCGTATAGGATCACCGATGGGGGATGTCCATTGGGATTTGGGAATTAAGTCTACTGGGGAAGTCCCAATGGATAGGAAAGTCCCGAGGGACAGGGGCAAGGGACAGAAAAAGTCCAAGGTACCTTGGATTTATATACAAGAGTCTCTAGTAACATAGGGAAAGTTCCTGGGTAAAGGATAAGTCCATTGGGATAGGGAGAATCTCAAGGGAAGTCTCAAGGAATATAAAGTCTCCAGGGATAGGGAAAGTCCATTAAGATAGGGTAAGACCCAAGGAACACAAGTAATATCAAGAATTAGAAGTGTCAAGAACATGAGGAATCTCTCCAGGAATAAGAAAGATCATTGGGATAGGGAAAATCAAAGGAAAGGGAATAGTCCCAAGAATAAGGAAAATTTTAAGGAACATAGAGTAAATCCATAGAATAAGGGAAGTCCTAAGGGATACATGAAATTCTCAAGGATTAGTGGAAGTCTCTTGGAAAAGAGAAAGTCTCTTGGGATATGAGAAAGAATAAGGGAATTCAGTCTAAAAACTGATTTAAGCTGTAAACACTTTCAGTCCTTGTTTTTTCTGTGTAGGATAAGAGGAGTGCCTAGATATATTCTGGAAAGCCTTGAAGGAAAGCTATGGAATATTAAAAGTCTCACGGGATAGGGAAAGTCCCAAAGATTTCAGGAATAGGAAAAATTTCCAGGTATAGAGGAAATTTCTTGGGATAAGGGGAGTCTCAATGAATAGGGGAATTCCCCAGGAATTGGTAAAGTCCCAAGAGTAGCGGTAGAGGAAATCTTAAGGGATAGGGGGAATCCCTATAGATAGGGAGTGCCGTGGGTTATAGAAGAAATCCCAGGGGAAAGTCCCTCGGAATAGGGGAGACCCTATGGGAGTCTTAGTGAATAAAAAGAGTCCTAAAAAATAGACGAAATCCTGGTGGATAGGGAGAGTTGTAAATAATGAATAAATAAATTTGAAATATGCTGTTTCCTGTTTCCTTGCACAAAGTTTCTTTACAAATGATGAGAGTGACAATATTATTGTCAAAATTAATCTAATGGTTCGAAATAAGGGGAATTCGTGGCAAATTTCTGAATCCCTCTTGTCATCGCATTTCAGTTGTACTTAGTGAAATGATCAGCACATACAGAAGGCAATATTGGAATTATTGTGATTCGCGAAACGCGGTGGGCGAACGCCTTGAGGCGAGCAATCTATACGAAGCAGACATTACTCCATCGTATCGTGGCATGGATTTGAATATTGCGGCAGTAATATCGCTCCAGGCTCTAATAGTTGCTGCGAACGGAACCATATACATCTTGGTACATACACGTGCATTCGTGCGAGCCAAGAGATATCGATTTCGATTAGAATATGACATAGATAGTCTATTTCAATATCACTCTCAATCTTCTGATGCTAGAGTTCAATGTAAAATACTGATGAGTAGCGTCAAATTATGTATATCCTAAATTTAATTGCAATTTGATGTTTATGCTGATCACTTACTAAAAAATAATCATACCGAAAAACGACTTTACATATATATACGTGTCTTTTTAGACCCTAATTTTGAAGAAGCCTTTTTCTAAGAAAAGAAACTTTTTATGTCTGACCTCTCATGCAAGGGATTTTACACACCGAACTGAGTCTGATTGAGATGGAATCGGCGAATAAAAGAGTTGTAAATAAGAGATAAAAGAAGCCGTCGCGAGAGTGACTGGTCGTGTCTAGTCAGGGTAAAAGTGTACTTTTATTGTTACGAAAGGGGGGTTCGCCAATAATCCCCATTTATAGCTTATAAATGATTTTAGCCTCTCACCTCCCCATCCCGTAAAAATGCATTAGTTCGTGCCCTAGTGCGACATGTTTCGGATAAACTTTCGCGAAATAATAGCTATTCGTGGGTGTCTTTTACGAATCCTCATTCGTCAAAAGTGCATTTTGGATCTATGAGTGAAAATCTCGAGCTCTTATGAAGTCGTATTAGAAATATATGACCGAGTCTCTCAGCTCTTAAGGAACTGTAAGAAGGTCAGGACTAGAAGACTTTTTTTTATTACAAATCGCCCTTCCTCAAATAAATTCGACACATCTGAGCACATCTGGATTACCTAGAATAAAAAAAGAAATAAAAATGGGCCGACTTTTTTATTTATTTTTTTTATTCTTGGATAGTATTTATTTCTCAAGAATAGTGAATAATGAAATGCAATTATTTTAGTAAAATTTCAAATTTGAAGAAATGAGAAATATTTCGAGATTTAATTAAACATAAAGAAGGTAATTTCGGTACAATGGTAAAATTAAATATGAAATGCAAAATAAAAAACAATGTCCTGAATCTCTTCAGCATCTCTGTTGGTGAAACGAGCGAGTTCGTCAACTTGGCCTCAGCGTCGACTTGCATCGGTTTTTTTCTACCGCGAGAGTATAATTGACGTCGAGCAAGCAGCGGACTCTTTTTTATTCCTAATGGAATAATAAGCGTTTGGCATTTTATTCTCTTTTAAAATTACAGTCATGCTTTACATCCATTCCCATTTCCTCGTGGGCAGCCACTTCCTCGAGTCGGTACTTCCGGTCCTTAGCATTCTCACGCATAGAATGCGTATATTCGTACAAGCAGTAACATACTCATAACATTTTTACGATCGAAACATTTCTACCCTTTCGGAAATTATCTGGAATGAACTTCCTATGCACTTGAGCTTCGTCTTATAAATAATGTGCCAAGGAAAAAGGTCGAAAAATTAAATCCAATAAAATTTTTCCTTTCACTGAAATTTTTTTGTGTCGGAAATTTTCCAGTGTAAGAATTTTTCTAGTGTTAGAAATTTTCCAAATTAGGGAAGATCCTAATTTAAAAAATTTTTTTGGAATTTTCCAGCAAAATAATAATGTCTATAAGTCTAAAAAAATTAGACTATTTTTAAATTCTTTGGGAAATTTCCTGCATTGCTTGGGAGAGATCGAGATATTTGAAGAACTGAGATAAGGAGATTGGAAGGTGAGAATATTCCATGAAAATATCATGCACTGGTTGAATTGAACAAAGGATGCATTTATAGAACGAATGTTGTCGTTTCTCAAAAAAGTCTTATGGCTTTTGTTAGAAAGGAAATTCCTCATAAAACCTTATCTCGTGAACCGCCAATGAGAGGGTCAATTTCCTGTTCTGAAGCGCACTGCCACTGCAAACAAAACTCTGGTAAATAAACATTTATATACCAAGTTTGACTGCACGTGGAACAAATATTAGCTTGTTGTTTCAGTCTTCTAAAATTCATTATTGAAATTAGTTCCACATTTGGAGAATTATTCTTTGGATAAACATTGGGCATAATATAATCAAATGTTAAGAAAACAACTTTTAGTTTTTGGTAGAATTATACTAACACAATTTTATTCGTAAGTAGTGTATTCTTACTAATCTCTCGTTACTTGAGTATAGAAAATTTAATAATTAATATCATTAAAAGAAATCTATTTGAAATTTTCAAGATCAAATTTCAAATATTTTTTTGAAAAATCTTTTAAGGGGTTGAGAAAAGTTGTTTCCCTAAAAAATATTGGAAAATAATTCTAGGAGGGTTTTTTTACCTGGAAAATATTGTAAAAGGATTAGAACATGGTTTTTTACCCGAAAAATATTGAAAAAAAATTCCGGGTGACTTTAGACCTTGCAATTATTATATAAGGATCATAGAGTGTTTCTATCAAGTGAAAATCTTTAAAGGATTCTCAGAAGGTGTATTTTAAAAATGGATTGCTGCAGAAAAATATATAAAGGGATCCCGGAAAGATTTGTTGATTTTTATTCAAACTAACGACGTATCGTTTTGATTTTGATATAGTAGAAATATCTAACTATCTGTCACACATCCTATTTCCCCAGTGAGGGAGGATTTCAAGTTGAACCTGTTTATAGTGTCGTAGTGGCCATATAAGCGTCCATTAGCCCGCGTCCACAAAATTATTTGTGACAGAGGGACAATAGACTGAGTGTATGCGCGCACGCGAGGGCAGCAAGCAAACAAGTTAGCAGACCCTCTCTTGCAGTTCCATTCACTCACTCGCTCATTGAGTCAGTTACTTTGTCTCCCTCACTCTCTCATGATTTTGCAGAGTGGCAGCCTCATAATTGTTACGACATAACCTCCAGATAATCGTGTATACCAAAGTTTCGGGGACGTTTCGTAACAGTTAGTCGGCGGTTTGGGAGCCGGGCATTTAGCCCGTATTGTCGTGCATGCACATTGCACATACAACCGTTGAGCTTGGATACACGCTCCGCGGGTCCATAACCCACAAGACCATTCATACGTCGCATAATGCTAAACTGTAACCCCAAAAGACGACAAATCACAATTCGAAGGAAAGGAGACTTCAGTCATCATCAACTTCGATTGAAAAATATATTTTTTATACTTTTCTGGTGTTTTGACTATTTTTTAATTAGAAAAATCCTCGTAGTAGCCATTTCAGTATTTTTCTTCCATTTCTGTAGTTAGGAATCGATATAGGAAAACTTAAGCAAGGATCTACAAGGATTTTTTTAAATATTTGAAAACTATCCCATGAGGGTTTCTTATCTGAAAAATATGAAAAGGGATCTTAAAAGGTTTCTTTTTTTATCTGGAAAATATTGAAAAAGAATCCCAGAAGGTTTCTTTACATGAAAGAGAAAGCAAACCCAGAGAGATATTTTACTTGGAAGATATTGGAAAAAGAATCCCAGGGTTTTGATACAGGAATCAATAAAGGGTCCCAAATGGGAGTTGCAAGTGGTTAAGACTCGAGACCAAGGGACAAGAATGAATTTCATACCCTTTTTGATACCTGTTACGAACTGGGTTGACATTAACCGCGACCGTATTGAGAGAGAGAAGCTCATAAGCATAGCTAATGCAGACATAACGCGAGAGAGCGACCGCACAAATTAACGTTTGTTTCCAAAAGCCCTAACGTGCCTGCGACAATTCTTGAGTGCTGTCTGTTGCAGAGTTGTACCCTCCTGTCGCCACGTTCGCCCACCCCTCGCGCACCCAGTTTCGCTTCCATACACCTAACCCTTTCCCCTTTCTGACCCCGGTTTGAGAGAGGTAGGAAGAGTGAGGGAGGGAAAGAGAGAGAGAGAGAGAAATAGAGGGTAGGAGAGATTCGAGCCAAGCAACCACGTTAAACGTTGGTAATGTTAACGTAAATAGATTATAACACTCTGTTAAACAGGCAGGCAGGCCTCGGCTCGCGAACAAATTACTCACGGATCGCGTGACACGTTCCCCTGTCCTGCCAACCACCGCTTTTGGTTATCATTCCACCTACTCTGTACGCGTCGACGACGCCGCTCCCGACCTTTGACCCCCCTTCCGGTACCCACACTGGTACCATCTGAAACCAGGACTGACTGGACCCGCGACTCCGGAAGCTGCCTAAACTAAAGAGATGAAGAGAGAGGAGGATAACTCTAATTGAAATTTCGTTACTGTTTTTTATGTATTCAACGTTTCTTTCTTTTACAGAGAAACTGCCTCTAGGTCTCACTTAAAAGGACTGAAACCAGTGTCCACTGATGATGAGATGCTTTCACTTTTGTTCTCAAATTTTGCCCCAGGCGACGACTAAAGAACTTACGGGCTTCACAGACATCCAAAATTATATTTTAGGGGAAATAAGAGATTTAAAAATAAAAACCGGGAAGTACATAAATTATGAATATAGGAACACATTTGTAAGAAGAGTCGAACTTAATTCAACTTCTTAACAACCAGGGAACTCGCGAAAACCAGAAACTAGTCAAACCATAAAAAACGTGGTTCCGAGAGATAAAAAAAATTAGTGTTGTAATTGGCTCATAATCTTCCAATGAGGCGCTGAACACGCGACATATAAATGCACCCAATGATAAGTCGGGAAATGATAGCTACGTTCTTTAAAAGTAACATGTCTCTCATTTCAGGCACTAAAAAAATATCGATATTTCGAAAACAAAACCCGGAGGAAAAAATGTTACATGATAATACGTGTGAACTAACTAAATTAGCTAATAAATAAAATGGTTCATCTATTCAATCTTTATTAATCCAGCCCACAAATATTTCCGGGAAATATGCCTGTAATTTGATTTTCCCCTATTAGTAGAAACGGGGCCAATAAAAAACACATATAGAGCCAACAATAAATTTTGAGGAAGCGTGATTCAGAGTCGCTAATGCGTCAGAACGGTATAGATTGTTGTTAATGGTAGTTATAAGGATGCATTAGCCTGATAAATAGTAATGGGGTTTATTGGCGGAAAATCAGAAAATATGACGATACTGGGAATCCCCCTTTTCTTAGAGCGAGCCGTTGTTTTTCTTAGGATCCGCCAGCAACCACTATAAGCGTCGAAATATGGACCCCAAGTTTATTATATTTGCCGGCCATAAGGAGGCTTCATCGGCTATTTCTTTGAAATACTGCCTTCGGATGTGACTCGTGATCATTCTCGTCCGTTGTGCGTTGTATTACACAAGGCGAAAATCTTTTTACTCAAAGCACGAATCTTGATTTATTTACTTTTTCCTCTTTTTTTTTTACTTTACTTTACTCTTACTCTTTATTGCCGTAATTAACTCAAAAATGTCACTCATGCGAAATGTCAATATTGCTCTAATTCCCCTCTCAAATTAATAGATTATCTGGGTGAAAATCAATAATTATATTAATCATAAAAAATTAAACAAAATAATAATCAAGATGAAGAAGTGGACTCTATTTTACAATTATGATTCTTTAGTTTCATATTTGTATGTTCTTCTATCAACTGTATTCTAAAAATAATTTTTTGTCGTAAAACATTACCAGATATGGAGTAACATAGAAATCATTTGGCACACTGTTAAAAATGTTTGCAAAATTAATATACCTTTAATATACATTTTGTAAAGTCATTTGCATATACCGTAAATTAAATTTAATATTTTACCATATGTTTTAGAATTAATATAAAAGTATATTAAAATTAATATAAGGATATATTAATATTAATATAAAATATATTAATGTTAATAGAAAGTATATTAATTTTAATATGGCTGTATATTAATTCTAAAACATAATGGTATAATATATTAAATTAAATGACTTTACTCACAGAATATTAAATTTTGATCACTTTGTTTTAACAGCGGCAGTTATCATATTTTTGAAAAAATACTGCAGTATAAGAATCGAGGGACACGATATATTGCAAACTTTTTGATTTTCACCCATACACTGTCAATTTGATTTTATTTGTTTATTTTTTGGACTAAAAAGAAGACATTTACATATTTAAAACAGATTTCGAGTTTTCTGAGAAATCTGCGATTAATTTCGAGATTCTTGAGGGAGAGGACCATGGAGTGTAATAAAGAGGGTGTGAAAGTAAAGAAAGGAGTTTTTTAAGAGAGGAATACGATGGTAAGAGCAGCCAAGATTCTGCCGCAGCACGGTGTAATATAAACGTCGTAAAATAGGAACCAGGTGAATCATATAATTTGGAGGACCGACTTCGAAGTAATTCTCACCCCTATATTTTCCCTCTCGCTCTTTCCCTTGTTTTACCGCAACTATCCTAGTCTATGCCAACCACCATGAGCAGTGCACGTGCTGCTCATATCGCGTCTATAAAGCGAGAAAGATGGAAAAGAACAGCCTCTAAAATATCTAAAATTTAAAAAGCCCTGAAGCAGATTATTTTTTTCTACTCTCAAAAATCCTGCACCATTAATTTATTTTTAAATACAATTTTTTTATACAGACAAACGGAATATTTCTTTATAATTACACTACTCTAAATTCTCTTGAACATATGGAACATATGTGACCATGTATGAATAACGTCTCAAGGGCTGGAATACATCTTTTTAAATATTTACTTTAGATAAGTCATGGATGGTCGTAAAGGGTAAGAAAAGTATCGAAAAAAGCTTAAAAATTTGGAGGAAAAATCCTGGAGACGATTTTCACTTTAAATCTTTTGAACTCCATGAAATATTTCTTAATATCCCTGGAAATTTCGCGATAAAAATAAAAATCCTTAAAAATGCGTTGAAATATCTCTAAATTCACAGAAATTAAAAATTTTTAAATTATTTCCTGTTCAGAGATTTTCTTTTTCCTATTTTGTAAGCCGTGCAGTAAATAAAAAAAAATCAGAATTGGTCTCTCCAAATATTTCAAGAAAAGAATTGTGATGGAATTTCGTCGAGATAAGAGACAAAAGAGAGCGACGTTTATTTTAGATTTTCTATCTTTCCTATGAAGTCAATGCTCCAAGAACTAGAGTCTTTGGTCTCTAGATTTGATAATTTCAAATCTAGCTTAGGCTTCAGATAACGAAAAAGAAGAAGGGGTATGTGTCCTTCCGATCATAAAATTCGAACGTCCAGGGACTATAAAATTTTATGGAACCTCGTCGAGGTAAAGATGGTATCTCATGTACCGAAACCGCGGTTCTGTTATCGTGGTGAAACTATAATATTTGCCTGGTTACGGATTTCTGACGAGCGTGTGCCGGCCACTCGATGCGACACCCTGCTCGAAACGATAAGCCAGGCAGGCTCAACAAATAAAATCTGTACAACCTGCTCCATTGTTTACCGAAGGATATTCCTATACATACACATACATACACACACCTGTCTCACAGAGTTGTAAGTAGGTGCTATCACGTCCTGTACGACACTTTATTATCGCCTTATCTCTGCTGGAAAAACAGTAGATGAGCAGGTGTGTAAAAGATCGAATTAAAATAAGAGACAAGAATCTACGTCTTTTCGTAATGAGAGATTGTCCGGATTTCAATAATTAATTCAAGTAACAGCTTTTCCAGAACCTTTAGGAACAGAAAACAAGAAGATACTTTCATTGATTTTTTATTTTTTTCAGAAAAACTAGAGACAAAAAAAAATAAAAGATGATTAAAAATCGCTTCTGGTTCTTCGATATTCGCCATTCCCGACTTAATTAAAAGGCTTATCCCTTTCGGAATTCAAATCCTTCTCGCGACATATGCCCTTGCTCCAGCTCAGCAGCAGAAAAATATATCAGTGGCGGATTAAGAGGACCTAAGCTTTAGAAAAAGGTTCGGTAAGGCAGGTTGCGGGTATGCAGAACGTGCCCAAATAAATTCTAATGTGGCGGGCATTATAATTGCGCGGTTTATACGTACATACCTCCGTATATACGCCGGCCAAGGGGCTGCAGAGGCCAAATTAGCGACGATCATTATTTATGTTGGCCGAGGAAAAGGGGTTAAAACGGCCACTCGTTCCTGTGGTTGTACTCCTGAACGCCGAAGACAAAGGGTAGTTACGGCTTTTAAGTGTACCATGCCCCAAGAATTATATTCCTACCAATAAATTAAGTATCGAATTACGAGACCCCAGGGATGATTTCCTCACTTCCTACTTATCTCTCTTTCTCATTTCCGAAACGGTTTCAGTATCAAGGGACGACATTGAAATATGCATCATTTAATCAATTCAGATTACTCCTTTCTACTGATTAAAATTTATTATTTAAAACTTCATTGAAAAGTAATTAAAGCATGAATATTCGCTCAAAATTTAATATTAATCTGAGATCTTTTCAGTATAAATACAAGGGTTTTAATTATAACATTTCATTTCACCTACTCTGAAAGGTTTTTTCCACTTGACTTTTGAGTGTCTACCAGATTTATATTAATTCCAAAGTATTTCAAGTAAATAAGAGAGGTTTTTAAAGACTTAATGGAGATTTTAAGTGATTCCAGAAGATTCCAAGAGATTCCAAGAGATTTCGAAATATTTCAAAACATTTTAAGGAATTTTGTATAATTTTCGTGGGATTCAAAAGATTTTAAAGAATTTCATGTAATATCACAAAAACTCAAGGCTTCAAGGTTCTCCAAGAATTTTAAAGGGTTTTACACGTAAAATATGAACAAGCCCTTTTGGAAAATATTACTTTTTAGCAACTCCTCTCAATATTTACTTTTGATGTTTACTTTGGAATAAAGCAATTCAAAGCGAGATTCAAAGCCATAAAAGTGAATAATCTGGATTAAAATGAAAAAACTAAAGGTCAAGCAGGAATTTTTCATGTAGCTCTGCACTTGTTGCTTATCAACGCATCGGCTTAGACTTGTCAGTAACACGTTAGCATAATGTGTTTAACGTGAGAGATAGCTACTTATCAGAATGCTCATGCTTGCATTATACCATAAACCGCGTAATAAAATCCAGACGAAGTGTCATGGTGTCCCGTGAATTACGGCGCTCTTGTTAAAAATGCATACATGCCCGGGCATTATCAGTTTGATAAGCGTCCCTGACGGTTGCATTTAGTATATCAAGAACCAATTTTACGATCCGCCCGAGCACGATGAAAAACAAGAGAATTTCTCACGTAAATACAGAAATACACATCTGATAAAAAAAAGCATACGTGCCTTTGCTAAATCAACTCGGTAATCAAAAAAAAATATTAATTCTCTATATTCAGTGAACTATTTAATCAAATGTATATAGAATTACTTCGTCTCTATATCATTCTCAAGGCATTTCATTAGACCCTAAAAGGTTTCAACTGATGTGGCAAAAGCGGATGCCATACAGATTCGACACGTACATCCGCACAAAGCAATTGAACGGGGAATGATTTAATTTATCAGACCAATGAGTTTGTCAGGTGCCACTCCACAACACCAGCGTCTCTATCAGTTGATGATACGTATGTACTATATGTGTACGGCCGAGTCGAGCGCAAACTCTCGAATTGGATTTGATTTAACGTTGCGCGTATTGCCGCGCATTACACACTAGAAATATCGCAAATCTCTCGCACCGCATCCAATTACTTGTTCGTCGAAACAATGCACGGAGTGCCAGCGACGCATTCGAGGCACCACGTTTTCAACATAATGGAGAACGGTGTATCAACGCGGGGTGTTTCCGTTTCCGCGATTCTACGCAGACATTTACGCACACAAACACATTTTACACTCTGAAAAAACATTTTTTTCGACACTCTTTTTCTACTATTCAGAGAATCTGTCTTTCTATCGCCCTAAAATCAATTTTGTGAGGCACATTTCTTTTATTCTTTAGATGCGCAAATGATGCCCAAACAATTAAGTATACCGACACTTCTTTTCATTCATAAAAAAATAATTTTGCTTAATGTAGACATGCATTTCTACATATCCATATAATGTTACGTCTAAAGTACGGATACTATTAAATACATAAAAAGAAATGTCTGTATCTTTACATATTATATATGAATATCTACGATAGATGTCCAAATATTTTTATGTACATATAATTTCAATGAATTTAAATGAGTTTTCTATATGAAGAAACCGCCTATGTTTTATCGAGTTCTTTTAAACTTTAACGGATGAAATTGATCTTCGGAAATTGAGAATAAACAGGAACAATGCAGATATCATTGGCGCGTCAGCAAATACAATAGCAGTCAATAATGCATGTGATTTGTGCAATAGGTACCTATTGCAGATTGCAAGTACAGCCGGCGCCACTCCATATTCGACGCCATGAAATCGTTCTGCCTCGAAACACGCAGCACATGTGGTGTCAGTGCATTTCGACGACAGGCTCGTTAATATCTATGGTCGATACACCACTTTGTTGCTTACCAATGTCATTTTTGATGTCGTCAATCGTCCAATCCCTATAAACTCTCTCACCTCTCAAATATTCATACACCGCTTATCTAAAATTGTAATCAGTGATAAATCTGTCAGTGATAAATTTCTTGCTGAACTGAATCATTGAGGGTTTTCACTAATGAATCAACGATGAATTAATCAATCTTGAAGTCTAGTGTACACTTGCTCATAAAATTTTTGCAATTCATTCGAAACCTTATCTTTTGAAATTCCTTTGGAATTTTTTGTAATCTTTTGAAATCTATTGAAATACTACAAATTCTAAGATAATATTTCTAAATTCATAAAAGAAACCTTTGCATTTTAAATAACAATCTTCAAAATTCCTAAAAAAAAAAATGTGTTATTAAAATTCCTTAAAATCTTTTGAAATCCCATAAATTCTGTAACAATCTTTTAAAATCCTACCGAGTTATTTAAAAGAATTTAAACTCTAGGATTAAATTTAATTTATGCTTTAATTAAAAAATGCATTGAGCTTAGTGGAATTAATAATGATTGTCTATAGCAATTGACTCCGGATATGTTGCAAGAGTGGTTTAGTTGGGAGTACAGAGGTCGACAATGATGCAGGGATTGGACGATATTCACGCATGTGGTGCATCGGTTGTTCACTGTTCACTGTTGAACGGTGTATTGCATCGGTCCTACAGAGATATAGCGATAGGGGATAGGATACATATAATTACCGGGGATCGTGCTCCATTTCACACATCACGCACCGTGTGATCGCGTCATACGCCTGACGCCTCGCCATTGCCGCGTTCTATGCACCGCGACGCAATTCTATACTCACTGGATCGATTTCGATTTCATTGTGGATGGTCGCACATTGTCTACCCTCCTGCATTACGATCACTAAATTCCATTAAATTCCGACATCCCCTCCAAAAAAAATAAATAAAATAAAAAGAATTTTTTAAAAAGTAAACTTCAATATTTCGGAAAATCCTGCAGTCAGTTTTGAAATATTAGATTTCTAAATAGGTACAACAAATTTCATTAATTTATCTGCAACCGTCTTCGAGTTATGGTTAATAATAATAAAAAAGGACGAGATCCCTCCAATTTTTGAAAACTACTGAAAACAATATAAATATTTTTGAATGTTATGTTGTTTTTCAACATTTGATTGATAAAGGGATTGAAGTTGAACATTATTTTTTTTTTCCTTTTAAAATAATCTATTATCTATCACATTTTAGAGGCAGATTTGATGGATTATTGTGAGTTTTAAAGTTCGAAATTTGAGGGCAGAAGATAATTTCAATAGAATGACTCGATTCTGTTGCAGTTGAATAACTAACAGAGGGTCGCTGCGATTTTCGACGCCACCATAAAGCACTCGTTTCCGGGTGTGGGCGCTCGATTCGCACTAAACTGTATCCTGTAATTCGGCGGGTTAGTAGTGTTGGCCGGCCGAAAAATCCCCGGGTCGCCGCTAATAAACTAAATACGGCATCGGAAATGACCGCGGGTATTATTTATACTCGGTTCATGACGGCGGTTTTAATGTGCTCGACTGTGCTCGCGGGCCCAGAGTTTATACAACGCAATAACGTTATTAGGTGGCTGGCATCCGGTATAAATTTTGCCACCACCATCCCCTAGCTATTGCTGCAACCCGGCCATATCCATTTGTATTTCTCTACGATGTGTCGTGTTTTTTTCTCATTCCTGCTCTTCCAAAAATATTAGAAGACATTATCCTTACGTTCCGAAAAAGAGATTCTTCAGAAAATAAATAAAACAAACTATTAAACTATTAAAATTAAATAAACTATGTATTTTCAAGGAATTTCCAATCTTGAAATATTTGACAACTTTCTGAAACTCCTTCAAATTCCATAAAACTCGAGAAATATTTTTCTGTCTTTTCATTTATGTCACTTTAGAAAAGAAATTTGGAGGATTTAAAAGAAAATTAGATAAAAATTGTATGATTTTGAGGAATTTCTAGAATTAAAAAAAAAAAATACGAAAAAGAGATTTCTGAATAAGAGAAAACTGAAAATTTGGACAAGTTTTAGAAATTCTGACAAGTTTACAAATCAAGGTTTCACAAGATTATTGCGGAAATTTTAAAAGATTAAAAAAAAGTTTCATAATCGTACTTTTGAACTTTAAATAATAATTCTTTTGAACACTAAAAAAACGCCTAGATAAGTTAACTAGAATTTTGGGTTAAATATACCCTAACTATTTTTTCTCGTTAAAGTAACCAGAATTCTGGTTGATTTAACTAGCATTTCTTATTAAAATAATCAGAATTCTGGTGATTTTAACCAGAAAAAATAGTTACGGTATATTTAACCCAAAATTCTAGTTAACTTAACTAGGCGTTTTTTTTTTTGTGTGAATTATTTCATTTTAAGATTAAAAACTTCTTGAAATCCTATCTGCTACAATTTTGAGAATTTTCTGTAATATTAAGAAAATATATTATCTGTTTTGATGTTTTTATAAAAGGGCATGTTTGAGAGATCCTTTTCCAGATAAATGAATCTCCAAAGATGTCAAAACATTGAGTCAGGCTCAACACATGGTGTCTTGTGATATGTACATTAAACGATAGGCCAATGGGGTAGAGACATTAAACAAATCTCAGATGGAACATATAAACTGGAGCGTGCTTGTATATAGTCGATCGTGGGATGTGTAAACGGATTCCACTTGAAACTTTAAGTGCCCCTGACTTTCTTAAGTAATCAGGAGACATTCGAAAGGTCCAGAGACTTTGAATACCATCTCCTTTGAGCCAGGTTAGGGAGCCTCTTGACGTTGATTTATCCCAAATTCTAATTTCGAATGATTACTTTGGTCTAGACGGCTGCTATTAATACCCCACTAGAAACCTACACGGTCGCGTGTGAAACTTTTCCTCCATATAAAGATGCAGATCTCAATACAAAAAAGGTTTACTGGAATTACTCGAACAAATTTCATATCCTTCACGAAAAACACATGACAGAAAAAAATTACAGTACTGTAATTTTTGGAAATAAAAGATAGAATGGAATTGATAGGATTATAAAAAATTTCAAACAATATAGAGAGATTTCAGTGAGTTTATAAAAATATTTCCATTATTTCAACGAATTTAATAGGATTACAAAAAACCGTCAAGGGATTTAATGCGAATTTTGTGAATTGGGAAATTTACAAGCGACTGATGTCCAGAAATAGTTTTGCCAACTAGAATTCAGGAAATATTGTTCAATATCTCTTGTAAAGCGAGAATCTTCAGAAGGTGCAGAGACCATAGATTAGACTAAAAAGTATGACGTAAATCATGTTAAGTAAGCCGAGAATGACTCGAATTTCGCTTGTAGTGAAATGAATCAACGGCTTTTGAAAAAATCGTGAGCGTAACGCGCATTGTTCCTGTCATCATAGAATCGGGATCAGAGGCTCGCTGAAACCGCGAAAGACTCGGACATCATGACAGGCCTCTCGTCAGGCAGACCCTTCCGACTCGGGATAAATCAAAAGTACGAAGTGCGGCGGGCGGTATTTCGGCATATTTATGGCGGCAATTCAATGATACACCGTATTCCCGGTCGCGTAATAGTCAATATTTCCATCAAAAGCATACCTACAACTCACGCCCACGCCTAGCAGAGCTACCAAAGCAACGCCGGTGCTTTATGAGAGTTCAGGGCGCATTTGACAGCGCGGCGTACCAGTTGTTGCTATTTATTCGCGCATTACATTACTCTGTTACCGAGTCGAGTGTCACCGGCTAATTTGCATTATAAGTGCCGCCGATGTTATCATCGCTCGCTTATGCCCGCGTTATGGCGCCGCTGACGGATGCTTCATTATTATGACTAGGCCGATAATCGAGCACGTCCGCTAATAGATTGTCATTCATCGGTCTCGAGAAAACATCCGAATAGCGAATGAAAACAGCAAAAAATCATCGCGGACATGTTAGAGCGCAAGACAAGAATAATGCAAGCATAATCCAAGCAATAAGCAAGCAAAAATGCAACTAACGCACACAGTACATGCTCTCTAAATCTGAATTAGTGAAAAGTGAGCCACTAATTTACTTTAGTGAAAATTTTTACTAATTATTAGTTATATTTCACTATTTCAATTCGCAGTTTTCAACTTTTCACTAAAGTTTTAGTTAAAAATAACTAACAATTAGTAGAATTTTTCACTAAAGTAAATTAGTGACTCACTTTTCACTAATTCAGATTTAGAGAGTGGTAAGATGTCGAAGTTTCATCCACACGGAAAAAATTATTTTCTTAGATTTTAAAACAGTATTTACAGTATTTTCCGTGCAAAAATGGATCATAATGGGAAAACTGACAACTATAGCAACTTTTGTCTATTTATTCCAGAATTGAATGCTTTGATCCATTACTGGATTAAAATTTCGAGTTACATATTATAAAGATTTTAAGGATTTTAAAAAAGTTTAAGAATTTCATCAGCTTTTAAAAGATATCAAGATTTTCTAGGTTTCAAAAGATTTAGAAAATATTTCAATGTTTCAGGGAGTTGCAAAAATATATATTATTTCCAAGTATCGTGAAATTGTTAACTATCCTTAAAAATATTATCCTATATTTTAATTTTTTTTTGTAAAAAAGCGTCTTAACACTTGAATTCTATAAATATATAAACTTCGATTTAACAGTTGAACCTAAAACGTGAAAATTGAGCGTCGCGAAAATTTTGGAAAAGTGAGAGGTAATTTGAATGTGAAGGTGAAAGTGGTGATGAATGGGAATGTGAAGATACATAATCGACTCTCTGGAAAAATTGAAAGATGAAGGTCTGAAAGCGAATAGATCACGAGTGCCCAGGGTGGATAGATTGCAATTCACCTGAGGTATAAATGATACGCGTTCAATTCCACGGCTGAATTAATAAACACAAATAATGAGTAAGAAGACCCACGTCGTGTCGTGACTAATGACGTATTTACCGCTTCGAGTTCAGTCAAGTCGAGTACATACCGGTTCATTAAAATTTACTTTATAAGCCAGCAGCGGTTGATGCATTCACCGCGGACATAATGAAGCAACATTTCAATAGAGATATCGTGAACTACCCTCTTTTGCATCCGACGACCATCTCTTCTACCAATACTGACTGATTGCAGTTATTCTCGACTAAAGAAAAGCGAATCGCATATATTTTACCCCTTGATGCTCGCAATTGCTCTCATGGGTGTTCATTTCTTATCCGTGTTCTTACTACACTTTCTTTTTTATTTCAAGCGAGGGGAAAATAATGCAATTGTCTCTATTAAAACCTTATTCAAGGTTTCATATTTTAATTATCATATAATTGTATTTCTTCCATTGTTTATTTTAATCTGTTTCTCTGGTTAAGAAACGATTCTTAATTAACAATAATAAAGTATGACTGCTGAGAATTTAAAAAGATTTTCAGGAATTTCAAAATATTTCAAAAAATTTCTAACAAAAAAAAAAAAAAAAAGATTCACATCATTTCGAAATTTTGAAATTAATGCTTTAAAAAATAAGTACATACATAAAAAATACTCTGGATTATTAATTTTTCAAAAAATATGTCTTCTTTTACTGCGCCTATTCGGGTAAAGTTCAGATAGAATCATCGCTAAAAAAATGTCTAATCATGAAAAAGCCCGGGTAATCTTTTTATTTTTCATTAGCATAATTTGAAGATAAAATGAGGAATAGGCATCACGAGTAATGCATACTGGAACATTTCATTTATGCGTATTACACGAGATGTGAAGAAAAACATATCGACGTGTTTTTTATATGCATCATCTCAACTTGGAATCACGGTGACGCGAGCTATCTCGGATTATTTCATTTGGGAGAGTCGTACTGCATCGCGAGATTCGCGTTTGTGTCACTAGGCGTCGGTAGTAATTACTGCTAAATAATTTTCCGTCCTCTGCCCTTCCTTTCACCCCCTTTTCTACCAATGAAGGGCCATCCAGAGAACTCTAGCAGTGCAGATGTAAATTCCGCACGCGGACACTATCGTCCAGTCATATGAATTCCACATGAGTATCCGACCTTTCCACGGTTCGGTGTCGCTGTTCAGTGGTTGAAGTGGAAATTGAAGTGAAATATGAAAATGCGACCGTAAAACAGACTCGGAAACACCCCGAGAATGTTGTATCAGCTTACGAATCCCTATTCTTCATTTGACGCGGCAAGATTTTACTTTTTTCACCTGATTTTACTTTTTTACCTATTTTTACTTTGCGAAAAAGTAGAGAACTGAATTTCGAGAGATTTAATGATGAAATCAAGGGATTTGAAAAGAGTTGAAATATTTTTAATTATTTAAAAATATTTGCATGATATTTGCTTAATCGTATAGAAAATTCGAAACACAATTAAATGAAACATATTCTCGGTGCTTTGATGAAGTAACCTGGCATCGACAAGCCTACAAACCACGTGTCGAGCGAGATTATTAATCGGGTGCAATATCACGATGGTGTCGAGTTCTCGCATCGATACGCACCCAATTGTGCATAAATAATTGGAGGACTGTATCTGACGATCACCCGCATATTGATGCGATTATCAATAATTTCTGGCTGGCTAAACCTCCGACACTGATACTGCAATATCCAATACGCTGCACGCCATCATACGAAGCTGACGTGTTCCACATTTCCTAGCCCCATCACTCTAGACTCTAATTTGAATTATGAGAAATACCATCAATTAATCGCAATTTCGACAATCTATTCTTGACAAATAAAGCATTAGCACTCAATTTAAACTCGAGCCTATAACTTGCAACCATTAAATTCCTTTATCAAATTGTTACTCAATATGAAACAAAGTTTACAATTTGACATGAAAAGAATTTTACGACTCCATGAAAAGCTCCGCAGCTGAAAACAATTTCCCACGGAAAGATAAATTTAATATTATCGTCACAAATGAACGAGTCGCGACTAGTATTGCCTTTTATGTGCAGCTCACATCACGGATGTTTATTGAAATGAAGATATTTCAAAAACTATTAAACATACATCCCGTATGTGAAAAATGATGACGTTGAAATGCTTCACCATAACTTGTCAATTTTCAGTTCACTGAAAAATTGTTTAAACGATATTACTACATATCTGATGAATTTAGTGGAGCTTGCGAATAAAAATGAGTGAAATAGAGTCGAGACTGTCGATATCAGAAGGACTGGGCACGACAACGAGTTGAAGAGTATAATATACAAGCAGGGTGTGCAACTACACAGCAGTGGAACTTGAACATCGTTAACCTCGTACCAAATTTCCACTCGTCCTTCTCTTTTCCTCCCTCAACATTCACCACTCAAACCCTCACGCATATGCGTGGAAACGAGTAGCAAAACTGTGGGAGGGTATCCTCGGAGAGCACTCTCAGTTCGCACCAGGCAAGTGACACCAAACAAATCTGCGTAGCATCCCCTCTATAGTCACTACGATGTACCCACAACACTCTGGCACGTGCAGTAATGCAATACACACAGAACAAATAAAACTACTTCATATTAAACCCTTAATTAAATTAAACCTTTTCTTCAATTGTAATTTCCAAATGATTACAAATGATTTTAAAAGTTTTGTGCTTTTATAATAAAATGCTTTTTATTCCCGAAGCTAAAATTATTTAAGTATCTATAATGAAGCGCAATCATTTTTATCCGAACTGAGTAATTAAACTTAAATGTTTAATGGATATGTGTAATTGAATAATGGCAAAAAAAAGTAAAAGCGAAAGCGTTAATCGAATCGACTCGCAAAAGGAGCGACACATTGAAAGTTGAGGATTTCTCTATCGGCACGATCTTCATCGAGACACGTATGGTCGTAATAAAATAGCAGACACCGATAATTGTCGCTTTTTATAAGCCCGTCTCCAAGTAGTTGCTTTCAAGCAGTCTCGCACTTCCGAGCAACAACCCCGCGGGCGGTTCGAGATAAAGATTTCAATTCTTGGAATGAAAATTGCCGATCAATTTAGCAATTGACCTGAAATTCCACCATAATAAACCACAATTCTACGTCCCACATGCTACGATGGCAGTGGATCGGTGTTTTTAGTTTACTGTATTATATTGCTTGCCTCCTGCAGTCAATGACGGTAGCTTACGATCCGAGACAAATTTTATCCAACGGGTGACTACTTTTTTTTAATGATTACAAATGATTTTAAAAGTTTTGTGCTTTTATAATAATAAATGCTTTTTATTCCCGAAGCTAAAATTATTTAAGTACACTGAGAAACTCTGTGTTAGAAAAATTATTAATATCAATAGCAAGTAGGGGCAAAATCCCAAAATTGAGACATTTTAATACAGAAAATAATAAATTTTACTATTTAAATAGGAAAAATTATTATTTTCTGTATTAAAATGTCTCAATTTTGGGATTTTTCCCCTACTTACTATCGATATTAGTAATTTTTCTAACATAGAGTTTCTCAGTGTATCTATCTTTTTTAAGTACCTATCGATTTTCTATCTTCATTATATAAAAATATTAATAGCTTCCAAATGAATGAATGGAGTATATATTTAATTACAAACATAGAAAAAAATACGTATCGCATAATTGAAATGTTAAAGAATATAGAACTGAACAATTTCGAAATTCTATTCCAAAAATTTTATAAACGAACCTAAAATCATTATTTTGTCATTTTGAACTAGTCGAAGAAAGGTGAGATTTAATTTGAAATTATTGTATCTGCTTAGATACGTGGAATTGTTTAAGGCTTCCCGTTCAGTCTCCGAAGTTAAGCAGAGACTGGCTCGGTTTTACCCGGATGGGGGCCGTCGTAAGAAACAATTTATAATCTATAATTTATTTATTAATATTTAAAAAAAAAAACACTCAAATAAGAGTCCGAATCATAAATTTTTTTGTACCTAAGAACTTTATATTTTGTTCTTTCTTGCCACACTTTGTGCTATAGGTTTCCGGACTGATGAGTAGGATCGCGTGTGTGAAAAGGGCCTGATGTAATTAAGTTCTCGACGGACGAAGTAGTAATGCAAGACGGCTCTATTCCTTCTCGTGTCATTATTTGCGCATTGGTGCACTGTTATGACCCGACGCGCCTTTCTGCACATTTGGTGAATATTCACGAGGCCATTTTGCAGCCTTTGCTTCGACCCGACGGATTATTGTCAGTCCATGCACACACATTCATTCTTCCTACCGTGGAAAAGTGCTCGGCAATAAAACCTGATCGTGAGACTTTCATCCCGATGATTTTCTTTACGAAAGAAAATTTACACAGCCAAGGGCCTTCCCTATTCCCTTTTGTGAATTATCGTTATTTTTCAAAAATAACTAATTATTTTATCCGTTTCAATTCTGAAATATTCTCCAGTCCTATAGAATAGAGGAAGCCCCGAAAATATGGGAACTCCCTTAGAGTAGGGGAAGTCCCATAGAGTAGGGAAAGTCCCATAGAGTAGGGGAAGTCCCATGGAATAGGGGGATTCCTAGGCTATAGAGAAAGTTGATCAAAAATAAAGAAATAAAGTTTTTCAAAATTAACTAAGTATGTTAACTGTTTACATTTTTAAATAGTGTCGAAACGATGAAAGAAAGTTAAAGCGGATAACAGGGGGGTGGGGGTGGGTGGAAAAATTGGATCGAATTTGGGGTTTGAAACAGACAGTTGGAAAAAGAATTTAGAAAATTTGGATGGAAAAATCGGTAGGAAAAGGGAATTGAAACAGGTCGCAGAAAGAGGGGATCAGTTGGAAAAAGTAAATGGAAAAGTTGATTTAAAAAGGGGGTTTTGAAAAAGGGGGTTCGAAATGGGATTGAAAAAATGAGGTTGGAAAATGGAGCTGGAAAATATGGTGGGATAAGGGAATTGGAACAGATCGTCGGCATAAAGGTTTGGAAAGGGAATTGGAATAAGTGGTATGGGAAAAATTAGTTGGAAAATTATTTCAGGGGTCAAATTTTGCGCTTTGTGTAGAGAACGACTTCCGGTGTGTCTCGAACTTTGCGAGAGTCGCGGATGCGTGAGTAGGTGAGGATTAAGGGTGGAGGGGGGAGGGGAATAAAATTTGCAAAACAAAGCGACGATTTGTCGAAATTTATCGGGTGCACCGCGCAATTAGGCAAATAAGCAGTCTAACTGGGAATAGGAGTGGAAATGAAACGGATGGAAGGGTGTAACGACAAACAATATATCTTTCCTCTCTCTCACTCTATTTCACCCTCTCTCTTCCGCTTTTTGACTAGCCATTCTCTACTGTGTCTCAGTAGCAACGACATTTCATTTCATTTGTTCATCCCACGTGTTCGTTCTTCTGCCGCGATCCGCGCTTCTCTGTAAGCTGAACACCCTCCCAATTCGAAGCACCCTCTAATTTGCTCCTCGCGACCTGGAACCCTCTTCCCAGACACAGAGAATCTAGATCTTGTGGTGCGACACGTCGAACCTTGATTCTAGTAAATGGATGCGCAAATCGGTTCTGTATTCGTATTATGGAATTAATCAATGAGAAACTAACGGCAAACTTTGCGAAATCTAATTAGCTATGAGTTACTTGAGAGTACTAGTTTAGAAATTTGCACATTCGAGTTTGAACAGTAGTTAATGTAGTTTTATTTGTATAGAGAGAGAACAAGGGAGTCTGTTTGTCTCCTCATAAAAAGAAACAAATTGAATCAAAGTTTTTAAATTCAACAGAAAAGTTGCTAATTGGATCTCTCATGATAGAAGATTTCGGAAACTATAGAAATATTTGAAAATCTTTAGAAAAGCCATTAAAATTCTATAATAGAAATTTCTTCAATTTACTCCGTACACGAACCAACGAAAATTCTAAATAACGACAAATGTCAGAAGTGGGAATCTTGAATTAGAAAATTAGGAAATAGATACTACATTTCTAAAAATTGTAAAGAATTCATCTAGGATTCGCATGAAGATAAATTCTATATTTGCGACCGGAAGAAGCTGCATGAATCGAGAGTTCACGACGAAAGACTTATGAGCGTCACACATACATATTCAGCCTAAGGAGAACTTGGTAGCTCGTTTCGTTTCGTTCGTCCCAGCTAATTCAATAAACCTCTCTGCTGAAGCTGCCGAGGGCCAGATGCAGCTGCACCGATGACTACATGAGGTTTTTTGCCTCATTAAGAAGGTCCACGGTCTATGTAAGAGGAATAATAGATTTTCAGCGAAATAATCCTACTCATAGTAATACATGACTTGTGATTTATCGCGCCCTTATACTCTCTAAATCTGAATTAGTCATAAGTTACTAACGAAATAGTGCCAAATCGTTTACTAATACACTTTAGTAAGCATTTTTACTATAAATTAGTTAAAAGCTACTAATTCATAGTAAAAAAAGTACTAATTCAGTTAGTGACGGTAACTAAATCAATTAGTGAGCCTTACTAAATGAATTAGTACTATTTTACTGCGAATTAGTAGTTTTTAATTAATTGATAGTAAAACTGCTTACTAAAGTTTATTAGTAAACGATTTGGCACTATTTCGTTAGTAACTTGTGACTAATTCAGATTTAGAGAGAAGGTACCTCTGTGGGAGTCTTTCTCAACTCTGATGTTAAGTTAAGTAATTAATTAATTAAGTTACTATGAATCTACTCTTTCATTACAGACTAATAATGTATTCACTCTCTGAATCTAAATATACATATAAGAAACTACTAATAAAATATAATATTAAGTTCTCCAAAATGGATCAAAAAAATGTAACTTTTACAAGCGAAATATTTTTATCCACTTTTTACTCTCAGTCGAAAAAAAAATCACACTTTATTTAATTTACATTCAAGAGTCCTTTTTTTCGCATTGTAGACATGTAGAAAAATAATTCTGTCATCGGATTTGTGCAGTTTATAAAGTCGGATCTGTTTCTGTTCGCGACACTACATCCGCATTACGGTTTGATGCGTCTCTTGAAACAAGCGCCGCATAAATATCTCGGAGAATTAGCGAACGCAGGCTGGATCTCGAGGAAGAGAAGCGTGATAGGAAATATATGGGAGGTTGAAACGAGAGTAAAAGAGAGGAGAAATTTGACGAAACGTGCAGATGGAAGGAAACAAGTGAACGAACGAATAAGCGAGTGAGCGAAGCGAGCACCGAACAATAAGCAATAATACGTAATGCAATTCAAACGTTGAGGCTGGCAATACTATCCCGAACCCACTCTATGCTATGCCGTGCCACAATGCCGGGAAATGCAAGGCAAGAATTTCCTGCAAACGGGAAAAGCGGAGACAATCGTACAATGTAGATGGTTCAGAGTCTATTGCATATTTGCCTTTACGCAATTCCGTGAGCAGCGCATTATTACGCAATCGCTGTGGCTATACCATTTTAATTTCCGCATTTTGCGGTCCTTTTCTTGATTCTTTTAAAATGAAAATAACAATTCCAATGTTACTCTTTTATATATTTAGAAAACTGGATGTCTATGTGTGTGTTCACAATAGCCTTCCACACCTATCAACCTATCTTTAAAAACAAATAAAAAAATCAACCCACGAAATATCTTAACATTCCGTAGAATTCATGAAATTCTTTAAATTCTCTATGAAATTGCTTATTTGTATAATCTATATACATTATATATTTATATAAAAATTTCAAATCTCGATAATGTGTACGAGAGACTTCGATGGAGAGACTGCCTCGAGCAAATCGGGGGTGATCCCTCGACGCAACTTAACCGCGATTTTATTCGTTTTTACATGTGACTCGAGTGAACCCGATAAGAAAATGCCCATGATATTTCATCTTTTTATGCGTTGGTTTCATGCCTTGAGGTGTTGGCCAGTTTGTCCCCGTCCTTCTGCTACAAGGAATTTTTAGAGGCGAACCTGATATGCGAAATAAGTAGCCTCCGGCTTCGTTACACTCACCCCCTCGAATTTGAGAGGAGAAAAATGGAGACAGGAAAGAAATGGACCTTTTCTTTATCTCAGCTGAATCACAGATCATTGTTCATAGTCAAAAATTTCTGATCCAACCATCGAATCCTTATCAAATCTCGAACTTTACTCATAAAAAAAGATTACATCAACTTTCTCATTTTTCATATTAAATCTACAGTTATCGTGCCTTGGACTTCCGATTCTGGTCACACTTTGTCCGATTCTTGAACTTTTGAACCTTTATGAAAGAAAGTCGTGAAGCGTCAATATTTTAAGGGGTTAAATTTTATCCAAGTCCTCATGTCACGCAAGACTGGCACGGACTACGTCTTATGACTATACAGGGATGTGTTGGTGAGGATGTATATATAACATATGTATCTAACAAGATGACGTGCCACGTGTAGAAGTTGAGTGGCTATTGAGATGCTCCATTCTCGACCTACCCCTGGCAAGAGAAGAGCAGTAGGTACCAGATATTGGAGGCAATGAGGCAAGTTACTTTTAACAAGACGATTCCATTCTCCGCCTACAACCCCATACCTAATAACCATACCTATACTTAGTATACCTCGTATACTTTTCTTATCCAATATAGCTATATTATATACACTTATCTGTGCTGGTATGCAGAATCGATGCGTCCTTGCTATGCGGCATATTCCATAAAATTACGTGAAACCGCGACGAAGTCATTGATCCCAATTTTACTAACGACTCCACGATCAAGCATGAAATAAAATACAAGTGGAGTCTTTTCGACGAAGCTTCCCTAATTCCATCCACCTTCGCATCTCGACCTCTACGACTTTTTTTAATTTTATTTAATATAGACAATAATTATCCGTGTTCTGATTGGTCCAGAGTGGAACAAAAAGCCACTCTCTAAATCTGAATTAGTGAAAAGTGAGCCACTAGTTTACTTCAGTTAAAATTTTTACTAATTATTAGTTGTATTTTACTATTTCAATTCCTAGTTTTCAACTTTTCACTAAAGTAAATTAGTGACTCACTTTTCACTAATTCAGATTTAGAGAGCATTTTATAAGATTAATTATATTCATTAGGGTGGGCCTAATTTGTACCTAAGAAAAATCGATAGTTAAAAAAGAAAGCAATGATTTTATGGAATTTCAGGGAGTTTCAAAATACTTCTACTTTTTGAGATTAAAAAGTTTCAAAAAATTTTCAGAGATTTAATACATTTCAGTAGATTTCCAATAATTTTTGGATATATTAAAAAATTCTAAGAGATTTATAATGATTTCAAGGGAGAAATGAAATTTCAGATTTTTGGGTGAGATTTCCAACAAATCTTTTGACATTTTCTGAAATCTGATAAAACTCCTTACAATTTTTAAAATCCTATGAAATTTATTTCAACTTCCTGAAATCCCAAAAATCCTTTAAACTTTTTTGTAATCCCAATTAGGTCTAATTGTTAATTCCTTAACGTTAATTAAATTACAACAATACACCCAATAATAATTTACCCCAATTTGTCAAGATCGGAGATTGATTTCCGATTTGTAGGTACCAGCAACGATATAATAAGATAGTGACTGAGCTTTTGCGGTGCCATTTGAATGGACGCGCGTGCGATGAGGCGATCCAAAGAGCGGCAAAGACGAAAAGTAAAATCTTTGCCACTGAGGTAGGGCAAAAAGGGCCGGTCCGTCGATACAAGGAGCGGATTGTAGGTCTGAAAGGTACCGCTATCCTCGAAGAGTTGAGGATGCCAGAGAGCCTTAAGCTCTTCAGCAAGCTACACAGTGGCTGCTTGTACCCAATAGATTCTGATGCTGTGATACCGAACATATCTTCAACGGGCGGCACGGGGCTATTAGCTCCGGCTTTGATTGGCTTCGTTTAATGGTCCAGGCGACACGCATATAAATTGCCGCATTTCTACTTTGAAGATATTTTGAGCTTTCTCCCTACCACGATGTTTCTCACAATTCTCAGTTGTATTTACTCCATTCTGAGCTTTTTCAACCTTCAAGATCCTCTAAATAAATATACAACATATACAATACATAAAACCATCTCCAACATTTTATGAGATCTTTATTCATCATCAATCCAATATTAAAGACGTTCCAATAAAAAAACTTGTTAGTCATAATCAAGTTAAAGTGCTTCATATTATACTGTCTTCTAATTTTAGATTAAGGGTATGTGATACATTACCATAAGAGCAAATTAGTTAAACCAATCATATATTCATAATAATAGATATTGTTAGTGAATAAGAGTCAAAATAAACCTTCGTCTCATGTAGACGAAGGTTTATTGACTTTTATTTACTAACAATATCTATTATTATGAATGTATAATTGGTTTAACTAATTTGCTCTTGTGGTAAAGTATCACATGCCCTTAAGAAGAATTACCAGAAATTTTATAGAATTTCAAAAAAATTTAAATAGAATTGAAAAAATTATACAACATTTCAAAGTGGGATTTCAGAAGAAAGATTTCACATAATTTCAAAGCGTTTTTACGAATTCTAAAAGCATGATTTATCATAAAATTTGTATTTGTTGTGCTTTTTTTTATTCATCTAGATTTATTTTCCTAAATTTAAATAACAAAAAAAATCTGAATGACGCTGATGGAAAAAAAATGAATAAGCACAAATCACGTAACCTAGTCGCCAGTAGGACGTCAGAAAAATTAGAGAAATAATATGTGAAACCGTTCCGCGATATTTATCCCTTTCCTCTAGAATAGTAATTTCCTACTAAACATGATCAAATTCGTCACGAGTTTAAAACCGAATTGAGAATTTTTTTTCCGCGAGTGTCAAAATCTTATCAATTTTCCTTTTTAGAGTTCAATAAACTCCACAAATTGATCAATTTTCGATTATCGTTAATTATTTAATTACGCGTTCCTTCATCGTTCATAATTCTATTTTTGCATTAATTTTTTTCGGGAAGTCAAATATTTTTTTACGAAAGGAAAATAGCCCCTTAGTAAAAATGGACGAAGTTTTGGGTATTAGACCAATCATTTCATCAAACGAGAGATTAGGATTGATGATGCAGGATGAATTTTCATCAACGCAATCCATAAAAAGGACTACGAATGCCTCGCTCGAGTCAATCCAGGATTCATTGGGAGTTCCTGGCAAAATAAGAGTTTTTCTTCGAATGCGGCCTCTCACCCCAAAGCTGAAACAAAATTCGCAAGATCCTGACGAAATTTTTGTCGTTTTAAATTCTACGAACCTGATGACAAAAATTCCAATTGCGAATGGAACCAGTAGCAGAAGATCGAAACAGCCAAATAGCGTCGAAACTCAAAATATTAGAAAATACAATTTCACAAGTATCTTCACTCCGGAAGTCTCGCAATCTGAACTTTTTGAGGTACATATCTCAATTAAAAAAAAAACTCAATATATAAATCTAAATTTCATAAATTTTTCTTTGCTTTGCAGTCTACGAAACAGAATCTTGTCGAGTTCATCGCAGGTCAAAGTTCAACTCTCATGGCTTACGGTACCACAAATTCAGGAAAAACTTATACTTTCTTCGGCACCAACACTTCCCCAGGAATAATTCCAAACAGCATTAATTACTTATTTTCTAAAATCGACCCTACCGTCTCTCCATGGTACAAACCCACTCATGGAAATAATCTCATCTGCTTGGACGAGGAAGATCAAATTTTAGAAGTCGATGTAAAAGAAAAGCTTATTTCTTGCAGACCAAATAGCGAGACCCAAAGTTTGGAAAGCTTCATAAAATTAGGGGAAAGTAACTTAAGAGAAGAATCATCATCTGACGGATTTTTCTATGCAGTTTGGTTATCCTTCATAGAAGTCTACAATGAGGCAATTTTCGATCTATTGGCTCTTGATGATGAAGGGAAGAACATGCAGTTGAAATTAGTATCTGATAAAAAAGGCAACGTTTGCTTAAAAGACCTCAGAATGGTTTCAGCCAGCACTGCTTTAGAGGCTTTTCAGATCATGATGGCTGGGAAATCGAGATTGAGTGTTGCTTCCACTGCAATGAATTCCAAGAGTTCCAGATCGCACGCGATTTTTACAATCACCTTGATGAAGTACTCTAAAGAGTTTACTCCGGAGGAAGTGACTGTAAGAACTTTTAAAAATAACTGTACCCATTTTTTTACACCAACTTTTGTCATTGTCCGTTCAAAAATTTTTATAATTAACTGCACCAATAGCCAAAGAAATTTTTTTTATCACTGACTGTGCCTGTTGCCCACGCCTTTCTAATAATTCCCTCGTATAATATAGACAGATTAATTTATAATTATTACAATTTCTTCTTGAATAATCTCATAAATAAATTTTAATTTGCATTTTTAGTCCAGCACACTTACATTTTGTGACCTCGCTGGAACTGGAGGTCTTCGAAAAACTTCGGATGGCCAAAGAGTCAAAGAAGCTCGAAGCATAAACGCCAGCCTTCTCGTTTTAGGCAGATGTCTAAAGTCAGTTCGAGACCGTCAAACATCGAGACAAAGTTTAGAGATCAGTGGACCCTTTAGAGAATCCAACCTAACGAGACTTTTCCAGAAAGCACTTTCTGGAAAGGAAAATATTACTCTACTAGTGAATGTAAATCCCTCTCCAGAACTGTATGTGGAGACCCAAAGTGTCCTGAATTTCTCATCGCTGGCTAAAAGGGTGAATTTGGAATCATCGAAGCAATCAAGAAGGTCCACGGATTCCCAAATTACGGTCCGAAGTTCGAGGAGAGAGACAACTTTACTTCCTTCGATACCTCAAACTCCAGTGAAGATTCAGAATCATCAAAGAAATTTCGATGAATTGAAAGAACAGAACCAAGCCTTGCTGGAGGAATTATCGACCCTGAAAAGTTCGGCTTTGGATAAGGAATACGAAATTCGGAATGAGCTTTCTGATTTTTATTCAAAGATGATAAAGGACTTGGAAGAAAATTGGAGGAAGAAGAATGAAAAAATAGAAGTGGAGCAAGAGGATCTCTTGAAATGGTCCGTCAATCAGGTTGAAGTTTTTTATAAAGAGAGAATCGACAACATCACGAATCGAAAAAGAAGACGTATGAGTAACGGCGATGGGGATTTTGATAGAACGACTTTGGAAACTCTTGAGGCAGAAAATGCAGAAGCTACTTCGAAAATTATTTCTCTAAGAGAAGTCATCGATAATTTAAGGAAAAAGAATCAAGAATTGAGTGCTGAGAAGAGCGAGTTACTGTTTCAGTTGGCCGTTACAAAGAAAGATCTGAAGGAGCTAAAAGACCTAAGAAGAATGAATGAATCAGTTAACACCGAGGAAGAGGACAATTCTCTCAATAGAGGAAGAGAATCTTTCCTTTTCGAGTTTAATGAATACTGGGCAAAGATAAGCGACCTTGAGGAACAATTGCAGGAGAAGGAAGATCGGATGCAGAATCTTAAGGATCAGCTAATTGATAAAGACGAAGAACTATCTGAAATGAGAGACAAGTGGCAAAAAGCTGAAGCAAGAGGAACGATTGTAGCTAGAAAAGTGGAAGAGCTCGAAGCCATATTGATTGATTTTTCTTCAAGGTCGATTGGAAGACCATCACAGGATCGAATCATCGCAAGCTCCAACGTAAAAATTTCTGATGGTTTATCGCCAGATTCTATGTACAAAATTTCGATGATTGAGGCAGAGAGTTCGCTTCTAGAAGATTATGGAACACCTGATGTTTGTCTAAAGACACTTGTGAGGGTCCCAACGCTGGTTCCATTCGAGTTGTCAGAAAATAGCAAATTAAGCTTCCTGGACTCATCAGCTGAAAAGTCGATAAAAAGTGGTCAAAGATCAAGCGAAGCGAGTGGAAAAGACGATTCTGGAATAATGACATCATCAGGAAGCCAAAGGTCAAGTGAGTTGAACAAAGTCGAGACTGATGATAAGTCAAGTCAGGTGAACATCGTCGAAACTGATGAGAAGTCTAGTCAGGTGAACATCATCCAAGAAGAAGATATCGAAAGAATAAGAGAGAGACTCGAGTCTTTGAAACTGGAATACGGAAAGTTGAGGAATGAATATTCTAGTGAGAGTTCCAAAGTGATGGAGTTGGAAGTGCAGTTGACGAATGTGAGAAAGTCGGTTATTGGATTGGAAAATTCCAGCTTGAGTAAGGAGGAAGTTGCAGAGTACGAAAGTAAATTAGCTTCGAAAGATGAAGATTTGGAGCGATTGAATGAAGATAAAAAAGAGATTCAGATTAAGTATAACGAAGTTTTCAAGACACTGGAGTTGAAATCAAAAGAGTATGAGAAGAAGATTGATGAATTATATTCAAGTTTGGAAACGAAAAAGGAGAATGAATCTCGTGCTTCCATGAAGTCTGCGAGTCTCGAAAATCAATTGGCAGTTGCTCAAAACCAATTGGAGAGAACAAATATTAAGTGTTCCACTGAACATGTTCTCGAAATAGATAGACTCGAGAAGGAATTGTTTGAGAAGACCTTAAAGGTTACTGAATTGGAAGGAAGGATGTGTGAAGTTGATAGGGATCTGGTTAGAATTTCAGAACTCGTTGAAAAGGTACTTTCAAAATTCTATTCAAAAAGGAACTTGAGAATATTCGTCACAACCCCTACCACTTTAAAATTATGGTTGGAACTTCAAAAAATATTATGTAATAGGGCAAGGGCGTGATAAATATTTTCATGTCTCAGATTTACTTTTCAAAAAATAATTTTTTGCTTTTTGATTTTTTTTGTAGGTCAGAGAATTTGAAGAAATTTTGGACAAATGTCTAAAAGAAAAGGAGGATCTACGAAAGCTGTTGCACGACAGGTCAGAGTGTCAATTATCCCTGGATTCAAAACTGAAAAAATTAATTTGGAAAATTGAGGAACGTGATTCTGAAGTCCAATATTTGCAAACAACTCTCGAACAAACGAAAAATATAAATAATATAAATTCAGAAAAGGCAAGAGACTTGAGCAAGGAAATTTCTGAATCTCTTTTAAAAATGAGAGACATTAAATCTGAGCTAATAAAGTCAGAAGAGACTCGTAAAAAATTGGAGAGGATTTCGAAAGAGGAAGTAAGCTTTTTGCGTTCGAAATTATCGACATTTGAAAAGCAGGGCGCATTTTTGAGCATGATTTGTGAGAAAAATGATGATAAGGAAGAGGAAGTGAATAGGTTGAAGCTTGAATTGTGCGAGAAGGAGAGAGAGATGAATCTTTTTAAAAAGCACAGGGATGCTACCATTGAGAAGTAATATTAATTTAATTTTAGAAAAAATGTTAACTGTTAATTGATTATTTAATTTAATATTTCAAATTTATCATTTATTAATTGAAGGTACGAATCATTGGTTCGACAACTTCAGACGGAAGTTGAGAAAAGCAGACAGTCCCGAAAAATATTTCCAGGTCGAAAAGCACCCAAGGAATTGACAAGGAGTATCAGCGAGAGTCTGAGAAGCAAAATTGGAAGATCAGAATCGGAAGGTAGTTTAAAATTTTGGAAAACTTTTGAGGCGAAACCAGTGCTTGATGAGCATGTTTTTCCTCTCTCAGTATCTTGGAAATTTTCGAGATCCCAGACCGCTACTTCATCTTCAATGGAGTCTATCCCAAAAGCTTCTGAGAAGAGTCGACCAGAAAAAGCTGCCAAGAAGGAAAGTCAGGCATGTTCGAATTATTTTTGACTTAAATATTCAATAATGTAATTCCGATTGGACCTAATATTGATAACATATCTCGGCTCAAATTCAAATTTAAATATTTATAAGAGCCAGAATTAATAAAACCGAATCAGTCACTCTTCGTTAATACTTCTGAATGCTTTAGACAGAAAGCGAGCCGATGCTGGAAATAGTCCCGTCTAAAGTTCAAGAATTTTATGGAAATGTCGATTCAAATTCAGAAACTACTTTCGGTAGGATTTCCGATACTGAGAGTTCACTGGCTTCAAGAAATCAAGAGAGATGGAAACAGTGAGGATCGATGGTGAAACATCGTCTCTACTAAAGAAGCATATGAAAAATAGATTAACTGAATTGAAATAATTATTTTCGAATCGTACCTTAATTTGATATTCGCTTATCTACAAAGTTGCCACAAAGTTCGACACTGATTTTGCCTTAACTATTTAGAGGAATTTACCTCATATTTCAACCATCGTTTTTGAATTTTGTACTTTATTATTTACGAGTTTTGTTAAAGATCTTGATACTTCTAATATTTATAAACTTTACATTATTTATTGTTTCTTGCAATATTCTTAAATCAAAAACCCAAAAATATATTGAATATTTAAAGATTTATCAGCTGTTTCCAGTCATTATTTCGAATAGATATTATTCCTTTTTTTTTTTTTTGAGGGGAAAAAAAGTTCTACCAAAATCAGTATTGAGAAATAGTTGTCATGGATATCACAAACTAGTCTTTTCTGAACTGCGATAAGGGAATTATCGATTGTCAATATTGGTGGTTACATTGAACTCTTAGAGGGGTAAAATGGTAATGGCAAAACGCAGTCTCGTTCGTTACAATAAGCTTGGCCACCCTCCAATTCGACGAGTGTTTCTAGATATAGGTTGCTTGGCTTTGAGGGTAGCCCGTCGGATTTTATTGGCAATATGCTATAATTTCTGACATTAGATGCCGCTGACGCTTTTGGACTCATTACTTCCCTTATGGCCCTACGTGATCTTGCCAAAGCAACGATTCCATTCTTTTTGCAGAATCTGATATGAAATTATGACAGGCCGTTATCGAAACTGTCGACCAGATCTTCTCTGCAAATGGATCCCTAATATTTCTACCGTACAGTATTTACCGAAAATCAGAAATTATTTATCTTTCCCGAAAATAGTCCAAGCCAAAGAAATAAAAAATGAAAAATAATCGTAACAACTTAAAAAAAGAGAAAAACAAACCTGAAACTTTCAAATCAATTTCACCGAAAAAAAACTCACAGAAAATCGTAAGTATCGGAACCAGCAGTAATAATAAATTATCCACCCGAATATTACACATTTTTGCCAAAATGTAATACTAAAAATCAAGTTAAATTGATAAAAATATTTTTTTTTGTTTCTTGGGAATTGAAGTTTTGAGTACGTGCTTTGAAGCTCGTTATCGAGGTACTGCAAGATCCAAAGCGATTTTCACAATGCCAGATCGCAAAAGCTATTTTCACTGGCTCACTTGTTCTTCTTCTCTCTCTTAGTCTTGGCGATTTCTCCGGGCAAATGTACCGCGAACTTTCCTCTTTCAATTGGCAATAAGATTTGATCGTTGCGGGAAATATCATCCAATTTCCTTTCTCATCCGACAGCCGGGTTAGAACATTGCTACCTTCGCTTCTACATCCTCACTTCTAGCCCATTGTTACCACCCTCGATGCTCAACTTTGTTATCAAGTTTGTTCCCGTTTCCTTTCCCTGGTCACTTGAATCAGAAATCATCCTTGGAATTGGATTAAACGACTTATGTGAGTCATTTTTTGAAAATTATTCAATCGAAACTACCATATACAAAACATTAAACAACGTTGGAGTTTTATTGTTTCAGAAACGAATGAACGGATAAAGTTGTGGAAAGTGGTTTAAAATTGTAAGTCGAAGTTCGAAAGACATCTTGATTCGGGAGTAAATGACACGGGAAATATAATCTATACCACCCCCATGAATCTGGGGCCGAGGGTTGACTTCTTACCCCTTTCCATTTGATGTTATAACTTCTTACACGTTTCTCTCGTCCCCTACGTCAATCCCAGAGAAATCAAGAGGGACCCCGGCTTTGTCGCTTTCAAATTGTGCGTAACTATACGACAATAGTTCGGTCGGATTGGTGAAATTAATGAAAGCTCAAGATGCGAGGAAGGGGTGGTAAGCGACGCACAGACCGAAGGAGCCCATTGTCGTCAGGGTGGATCGGCTAATCGTGACAAATACTGATCCGGGATTGCCGAATTATAAACTAATGTCTCGCGGAAACTTTGCCCGAATGAGACTTTACCCCCCCCCATCCCCCTAGTCTTCTTCCAGGGTTAAGATTCCACCCTCCATTTTCATCCTCTTAGTCAAATATTCTACTGAAAGTAGATCACTGAAGTAAATCTTACCCTTATATTTCAAAATTTCTTATCAAATTTCAAGTGACTTTCAAAAATTTGAAATGGTTTCAAGAATTAGAAATTTCGAAATTTAGAACTTACGGTTCTAGGCCTTCAAAAACTTCCAATGTTCCAAAGACATCCTTAAAAAGGTTTTGGAATATTGGACGTTTTTGTAACATAATTTGGTCTAATTTAAGATGTTTTTAGAAAATTCTAAAAGGTCAGTGAGAACTTACATAAGACTTGCGAATTAACAATTAAAATACATATAAAACTTAGAACTTAGAACTTAGCTATTAAGACATACAAATTAAAACTTAAAATATAAGATCTAGGACTCAGTATTTATGAATCAAAACTTAGGATGTTAAATTTTGACTGAAAATTTAAAATTGTGGACTTGGGACTAAAAACTTAGGACTTTCAACTGAAAACTTAAAAGTTAGGTCTTTAAATTTTGGATTTTGGGCATTGGACTTCTACCTTAATATAGAAAACAAAACTACAATAATGAATCTTCATTTTCCAATTACAATATATATGAAAGGAAAAAAAAATGTAATGATTGCCTGTTTCTTTTACCTGGATATAGAGAACGAAATCAAAGGGCCGCATATGGGTGTAAGATATAAGGGAAAGGGATACTCAGTTGGTCGTTAAGTATTTATGTTGTAATAGACACATCACTTTTGATCAACAGCTTCACGAGTGTAAGGCAACTTATAGAGTTATAGACCATGAAAAGCTCGAAGACACACAGCATAAAAGAGGGAAAGAGAGAGGGTTTCGAAGAGAAGTTCCTCTGCTGTGAAAAGGTACACAAGAGGCGGTCGTAAGACGTTACCGGTATGAAAAATAACAGCCGAGTCTCGCCCGTATCGGGCGTTAATGCTTCCACCGGGATTGATGTCTTGACTCCTGGTTTTATGGGTTATTTATTTAATACGCCCAGAGAATTATAGAGAAAAAGAAGGCTTCGAAATTGCTCAGAAATTTTGATACAATGTAAAAATCCCAAACTATCCTGGTAACAGCGCGGCAAATCTTTATTAATAGTTAACACAAAACCAAAGAAAATATATATCTAAATTCTCTGTATTTATATTAATTTGCTAGTCTCGAAGGAATTTTAAGGAATTTAATATCTTACGAGAGTGACGGGTATGACTATATATACTTTTACTTTATTGGCGTAATTATTGTTCGAAAATTTAAACTCGTAAAATAAGAATAACATTTTTAAAAAATATGAAAGTTATAAGAAATTTGAATTATTGAGAGTTTATTATAATTTATTATAATTTCAGTTTCTATAGACGAAACACGCGCGCTTGAGCGTAGAAAATGTACAGGGAAAAAGTAGGAGATGTTAATTTCTGTTCGTAAGAGTATTTGGTATGGTAAAGATTAGTGTTTTTCATATAATAATTTTACTATTGACAAATTCAAAATTATAAAATAAAAGGTGAAATTTTAAAGACGCGAAATCCCCTGACCAAGAAACATTTTCTGGGAATCATAAAATAAAATGTAAAATTTTAAAGACGCGAAATTCCCTGACAAAGAAAAATTTTCCGGGAATCATGAAATGTTATTGAAATTAAAAAATATATGTATATTTAGAAACAAGCTTTAAATCTTCTTTCGATTATCTAGAGAACAAGTAAGAAATGTTAATTTGTGTTTGTAAGGGTATTTGGTATGTTAAAAGTTAGTGCTTTTAATATAACAAATTACTACTGACAAATTAACAATTATAAAATAAAAGGTGAAATTTTCTTAAACACGCGAAATTCCCTGACCAAGAAACATTTTCTGGGAATCATAAAATGTTAATGAAATTACAAAAAAAGTATTTACTACTGGCAAATTAACAATTATAAAATAAAAGGTGAAATTTTCTTAAAGACGCGAAATTTCAGTTATTATAGACGAAACACGCGCGCCTAATCTCGTGTAATAAATGCGACATAATGGATGTATTAACACATCTTATAGGGGCATTGAAAAGATGCGGGCATGACTCGTGAAAATATCGATCATGTGATCTTCGATCATATTTAACAAAATTCAAAAGGAGGGACAGATGTCGAAGTTCTTTTGTGCCGCGGGCGTTGCAATAAAACGGAAATGATGCTATATGTAATAACCACAGAGTCGATGATCTCACCGAGATGATAGACATGATAGGAATCTCTTAAGCGCTAATATAAAATGGTTTAAAAACTAACTTATGTGCCCTTGTTCATCGCCCTAATGACGCCAACTGTCACAAAAATGATCCCTTCGATTTCGTGCTCGTTGATGCGCTAAGTTTATCTCTAACAGAATTTATTAATCATCAAATGACTAAATGCCACTTTATTTCTAATTAGAATTATTATTATTATTATTATGTGTGGATGAATGTCGCCATTTTTTGTCACCACTAGGGATTACAAACATTTATAGATAAATTGATTAATTAATAAAGTTATTTGCATAATTAATATTTCAAAACTCTCACAAATATTTTTCAGAATATTGAATTTTAAAAGACTCCATGAAAAAATTGATTGGTTTTTAGCCAACCTCAATGAAATTTTATTTTAAACAATTGTTATCTTTTGAAATAAGTTTTATGCCTTTGAAGCTGCAAGTTTTGTTCCACATAAATGTAAGTATATTTCAAAAATTTCTTTGAGATTGTTACCGAGATGCACCACGTGGAGGTAACCAATCATGCATCTCAAAAAAAATAAAAAAAAAACCTATTTTCAAAAATAATTAATAAATATAAATTAATAAAATACATAAGAATTTTAAAATTCAATATATTTTGAAAAATCCTTGTGTACGTTTTGAGATATTGGTTGTGCAAATAAGCAAAAAGTACAAATTTCATCAAATTTAAGATAGTTGTAGATAAATTATTTATCTACAACTGTCTTGAAGTTATAACGACGTCATCCATCTATCCATCCACTCATATAAATACACACATAAATACATATTTGAAAAATATAATAAAACGACAATATTTCGAAATTTTACAAAAGACTTCAATTTGAAAGGTTTTAAGATAACGATAAATATTGAAAATAATAACGACAACCTTTGAAACCATTTTTAAAGCCCTCAAAATATCTTAACATTACATGAAAAATTTTAAAATTCCATGACAAGCTTTGAAATCCCTTAAATTTCATTGAATCTCTTAAAATGAAAGTTTAAGGAATTCAAATGTACTTGCCTTGAAATTGTCAAAATTTTTATCTGAAATGCCTAAAATTATTTACTTTCAAATTGAAATCCTATAATTTTCTGCTTAATCCTATAATTTTTCTATAATACTTAAATGTTATTAATTATACAAGCAATATTTCCTGCGAGCTGTGGCGCGCATATAATATTGCTAGTTTACAATAATTGAGATATTAATTAGGGTGGAGGGCCAGAAGGTAATTTAAAAGCAAATATTGGTGGATACATTTGTGGTTTGCGTGTATACATGTTGCCTATAAGCACTCAAACACGAATGATGCGAGGAGTAAGCGACCTATCTTAACTCGAGATCAGTCTGGTCAGTTTGATGTTATATAGTCATGTTGTGGCATTTACAACTCGTCATTATTATCGGAGTTGATTTGGAATACGCGTGGCATCCTATCATCCAGTTTCTAATCACGCATGCTTTACTATCATCAACATAGTCACCCTCATCTTCATCCTCATTAACCTCCCTTGATGAACATCATATCGCCAATAACATTTGCCATATGCTGTTTCCCAAATAGATTTCAATAATTCCTAAAATACCTAGATGTTGTAACATTTATATGTGTATGGAGATGAATTTACTCAAATAATATTTGAGTTTCTTAATGATAAATAGTAATTTGGAACCACAGAGACGACCTCTTTATAAGAGAGAAGATGATTTATATAAGAAGAAGATGAAACTAAGAACCGAAAACAGAAGGAAAATGAAATTGTTCAACTTTCGAAAATGTAAATTGGAGGAAAGTCAATATTGACTTCATCCGGAAAAGAAGAACCCAAAATACGATGAAGAAGTAATTACTTCAATTACTTCATTTGTTTGATGAATTCTGAGTTGACTCACCGAATCAAATCATCAAGCGGTTTGGAAACTGATAAAAATTGAGGGCTGAAGTTATTCTTGAGTGAATGTTTACCACTCAGGAAATCAATTAATCAGACATGGCACAAACTGTTGAATTATAATGTATGCAGATGACTATCTTTCATTGTTGGGAGCCTTATTTATGCCCGATAAATGAGGAGATAAGGTTCAAGTCGGTTGATATGATGAGTAAGTCTTGTGAATTATCATTAAGATCTAAAGATTGCATGAATGCTTCAATCGACTAAATGATATTTCTTTAACTGGAAAGTATGTTAGGTTAAGCTAATGGATTCCATTTTCGAGGTTGCTTCGTGTATCTGGTTAGGGGCATCGCTCTGCTTTCGACAATTTACGGAAATAGTGTTTCATTAGTGGAACACATGTGTAGACATTAATTCTGATAACTGATATGTGAAATTAAGAAATTAATGAAGACCTGTAGTAATTACTATAAGAGCTTTAATTTCATTCATTGTACGTTCGCAATAATAAATATTTTTCGCTAAAACTTAAGGATTTACCTCTATTTTATACGAAAAAGTTATCTTGCAAACTACAAATTAGCGAAACAAAATTTGCACTTCTGGTAATTACGAAATAATTAATTTTCAATGATGTTGTTATACGCGGGAGATTAAAATAGTGAAAAATATATTGCGAAATGAATACGCGTTTTAAATTGCCTACAAATAAGATAATTGGTCTGTAAGAAACCGCGAAATATATTCAAATATTAAATATGTTTAAATATTAAATGTATAAGAATCAATTAATTGATTAATTAAAATATATTTAATTTAATATTTTATCAATCAATGAATTGATTAATTAAAATTTAAATAATTACCCCCCCCCAAATTTCAACTCACCATAATCTTTATAGATTGGTGGTTCTGTAATTGTGTTGTCTCCAAAATTTACGCAAGGGCATAAATTTTTTTGGAAACAAATTCGTACTAAACCCTGAAACAAAAGAAAACACACACAAAAACAAACAAATACAATTGAAAATGGCAATCATCATAGTGACTAGCGTGGAAAAAACAAATAAGAGTTAAATATCCGTCCATCAGTGATGGACCAATATTTAACGCAATAGCCCTTTTGATTTTAAGGGCCACGACTTTGTGCTCGAGATCCTATTTCGCTTTGAAGAAGTAAATTTCGCTGAACTTCTTCAGTATTCCGAGCACTGTGATTAGCAACCGACGAAACGTATCAATTTTTAAACGCAAATCGATATTGTTATTGGAAGAATAATTTTATAAATTGGAAGATAATTCACCCAACTTAGAAAATTTACTTCTGAAACAAAATCAATTTTATCCAGAGTAAAATATCAAACGCACGCAAGGAATATTTCACCCTGGTCCTACCTACTTAAAACTAATCATTCATTCCCGAAAAAATTACCTGCCTATATCCTAGCTATATCTAAAAAAAAGTCAAAAACAACAATCTCACCAACACACGCACTCCACGATTCTCATGCTCACTGCCCAGATGCAACAGAACCTAAACCTGGGGATTGCGTCCCGGGACGCATCCGACATCTGAGCTTATAGGGCCACATTAGGGCACACACATACCAGCTCCAACCCTGAAATCATGCACCGTTTTAACAATAAAATTTCAGAAATATATCTGTTACATTTACTATATTAAAACTTTTTCTTTAAATTAGTTAAGTACGAATTTTCAGTTATTTTTTCAATAATTAAAATACTCTATAAGTTAAATTTATTTGAATTTGTCAAGTAAGACACAAAGACGCAAAAACACACACACACACAAATGCGCCTTACTTGACTGGAAAGTAAAACGGTGTACGCAAACATTCCATAGGTTAAACCATTAGTAGACATCCTACTCTAAGCTTTTCAGATATATATTTTAATAAATGAATAATAATAGAGTGCCTAGCAATTCGAAACAAGAAAATTTTAGGTCCTTTCAAAATTTTTCAGGTCAAAAAATTATAATGACTTCATAAATGTTAACAATTTTATAGTACTTTAAATAAGAAAAAGTGATTAAAATTTAACTATTATTTTCAGTTCTATATTTTCTAATACAAATACTGAAGTCTAAATTCCCAGTTCATTATACGAATGAATTGGAAGTACTCCGTTCCCCTTTTATTGAACAAATAATTCGGAGAATAAGGATTAATAGACTCAGCGATGCTTTAAATACTAAATTAATCAATAAATGAGTTAATAAAAAATTATTTCAACTATTCCAGATTCTGATTTCAAATAATTCTACTTTTAAAAATCCTCATGAAAAATTTCGAAATTTACAGGCTTTCAAATTCGCTACTAGACACCCTGTTAATTTTAAAGAACAGACAAAATAAAATAATGCATTGGATTTTACTTAAAAAAAAATATCTACTTTAAAATTCATGATTAATGAGTCTTCAAAAATAAAAACTTTGATATTATTTAATAAAGAATATATTACTTTAGTTGGTAAAAATTAATTTAAAAAATTATATTGCTCAGGATTTCAACGTTTCAAAAGAAAAGCGCGAATAAAGAAAATTATTAGCAAGATAAATATAATTTTCTTTGAAACGTGAACTTTCCTCTTTTTTCTTGGTATCTCAAATTTGATTGTAAAATCAAATTGTTATTAAAAGCTACATAGGACGATATAGTAAAAGATAATGGGAATACAATTTAAAATTCATAAGGAAATGAGTGTCCAAGAAAAAAATGAGCCTATGCTAAAAAATGTAAACAATTTGTCCACTCGCTGGTTCTCACCAGCGGTCACTATGAGATTGAAAAATATATTAAATACAACCTCTCTTCGTGTTGGTTAGAACCTTTCGTTCCCAACATGATGAAGAGAGGAGGAACTAAATTTTGACTCACCACCTACACACTCGCAAGTCGCGAATCTGATCAGTACGAGTGGTAGGTATTTGATCTCGATTCCCACGATCAGATGATTCTCGATGTTGTGGAGTCGATCCGAAAAAATCCATCGTCGTGGATAGAATCCATCGTTCTCCATATAATCCACCGATGTCTTTGCAAACGCCCACGTTGTCTTTGTACAGTCTCACGTTGTCTTTGCACAGTCCCACGTTGTCTTTACAGAGTCCTACGTTGTTCTCGTAGAATATCCGTTGTCCTTTAAAATCCCCCGTTGTCCTCAACAGAATCGAAATCGATCCTCATAAGAAATCCTGCGAAAAAGATACTAGTAAGCAAGTTTCATATATGTTGAATTAATCGTTTAAGCGCGCCAAATGGAACCAAAAGCCAAATTAAAGCCAAGGACTATACATTTTTTTTGACCAAAACTACATAAGCGTTTACACTCAGATGCTAAGCAGTAATCATGCAGAAAAAATAATTTTATTACCGAAAATCGATGCTAGAAAATAAAAAATTGTTGTTAGATGCAAATCACTTTTGCTTAAAAAAATGTTACCTACATTTAATCATTTTGATTTAAAGCTTGATATTCCAACGGGTCTTAGATGAAAACCATTGTCCATGTAGAATTCTCCGCTGTCGTCTACAGAATCGATCGTGATCGATATATGAAAAATATCTGAAAAACAAAGAAAGGATTATCAAAAATTACTCAAGAACTGCCCAATTTCAAATACGCATTATTATATATAATAGTCAAATATTAAATTAAATGCCTTCAAAGTTATAAAATTAACAATTCAAGTAGTATGAACCTTAAAAAATTCCATTTACCAGTCCTAACCCTTACTCTTTCCATATAAAAATCTGAGAGAAAATTAAAAACGTATAAATAAAGACAATTTGTCCAAGAAAGAAACATTTAGCTACGAAATCTTTTTAAATAACTCAAAATCATTTTGAAAAAGAGTTGGAAAATGCGGTGGTAAAAAGAATCTGAATAAGGAAATGGGAAAAGAAATTTAAAAAGTGGATGGAAGAAGAAATCTGGAAAAGAATTTGTCAAGGAAATTTTAAAAAGAGTTTGCAGAAGTAGATTTGGAAAAGGAGATTGGAAGAAAGGTTTACAAAAAGAGTTTGGAAAGGGTGGTTTGTAAACAATTTTTAAAAAGTACTTGGAAAAGATAATTAGAAAAGACTTTGAAAAAAATCGTATGGAAAAAAATTTTTTAAAAGGTTGACCGAAGCTAGGCAAAACTTGATTTCAACTAGTGTGCATTTAGATAATTCCAAACTTTCAATAAAACGCCTAATCCTATTATCACCCGGCTTGGCCGAAAGTTTCAAAGAATTTGAAGAAATAACTCTAAAAAGATGAAGATATAGGGAACACAAGCATTGAAAATTGGCTATTTATCTTCTAAATGTATACACACTTTATATTCAGAAAAAAATGTTTATAATCTATTAGAATAAATTACCTTTTTTCATGCACATAATATGATTAATTTAGAAAATCAAATAAACGAAAATGCGTACCTTTAAAAAGTCAACAATGAAACAAAGTCTGGGAATATCCATTATCTATAATACTACTCTATTATAAAACTTCTAAAAAGCCTAAAAATCAAATTTCAGAAAAGCCGAAAAAACCACTTTAAAGTTAACAATGCTCTCAAAAAGTAATAAAAATTTTAGAAAAAAAGTAAAAAAAACTTTTTGATACGAAGACTTAATAAAGAAAACACAAATTAATTAATTAATCTCTCCGGAAGAGAGTCAAAAGCAAACTAAAAGAAATAGTTATCGAAAACTTACTATTGAGAGTCTGAAGGACAGTCAATAGAATCAAAACAAAAGAGGCCTTGTGGAACAATGAAGTCAGGTGGAATTTTCTAAGAACTATAAATCGTCACAAAAAGGATAAATAATTAGAAATTATAAACCTAACCTTGTGTGACTTCGTGAAAATATCAACAAGAGCCCTTTCTAAAATGATACACATTTTAATGAATATGTTTCTTTTTGAAGAATCCAATTTATAATGCTCTTCAAATATGGAAATAAAAGAGTCAAATTGTCGATAATAAAATTCTCAGAATTATTATTATTAATTTAAAAATTTTGACTTTTTCCAAAAGCAGAAAATGAAAGGAGCACAATTGAAGAAAGACTCTTAGATCATCGCGAAATAAAATATTTGTGTTCCTTCCCTAAACTGAATTTCTCAACCATCATTAATTATTCCTTTTTGATTACCTCGAGCCTTACATGAAAGATTTTTTATTCCCTCTCACGATTCGTTTCTTGTTTCCCTTTTTCTCTTTTCTCTCAGCTTATGAAAGACATTCGTAAAAATTGGTACCATCTCATCGGCAGTAATGCTATCCGCTACGATTATCATATTTATAAATACATACCTAATCTCTCCTCTGTAGAGCTCTCTCGTCAGTCGTCCCACCTCCAATTTGCTCGGATCCTGCCTGATGAAAGGGTCTTGTTAATTGGGAATACTGATGCCAGCACGAAGGACCATCGGATCGATCCCCTTTTTCCTCTCCAGGCCTTCCACCCACCGGGTGAAATATCCTCCCATTGGATAAGGCTCGTAGGACGTCTCTTTGACATTCTACGAGATTTATGAGACTTTCAGCAAACAAATGGATAAATCTAATATCCCCCTCCGCGTGGGGTTGAACGTTCCTTGAGGATCTGCAACAAGACGTAAAGACTGATCTTTAGAGGGTGGTAATCCCAAAATTTCGCGATACCTTCCCATTTTAGTCAGCGATCGACACCCTTTGACCCTTCAACGTCCATTATTCCCTTACCCAGCAAAGCTTCTTCCAAACAAGCCTTTCAAAGCTGCGTTTGCAAGAAATTTTTGCTCCAACAAAAGGTACATATCTTCAAAAACCCGTGTGGAAATTTTATCGTAGTATTAGTCGAGTCCAAGGCAGAAAAAACTTGATTCTAACTTACAATTACATATCTCGACGGTTCCAAATTCAATAAAACGCCTAACCCGACTAGAACCAAGTTATATCGCCTGATTTGGCCAAAAATTTCAAGGAATTTAAAGAGATAACCATAAAAATATAAATATGTAAGAAGCTTGGGCATTCAAAATTGCTATTTATCTTAAAATTATTCAAGTCTTTTAAAATCATTTTTCTTTTTTCCGATTTATCAAAATTCTTGAAAATAATATAAAATATGATAAAATATTTAGAAAAACGAGGATAAGATTTACTTCAGTAATATGTTCTGAAATTTTTATATACTAAAATTCAACATTTCGAAATATTGAAATTAATCCTATAAAAAAGTACATAAACAGTATTAAATACTTTATGTTAATAATAACTTAACTGATTATAATTCCGTAGGAAAAATTAATATGTATAACGTCAATGAGGTATACGATGTTAAAGTTATTTCCTAATTAAATTATAGCATTATCAATTAGAAAGCTAAAATTTTCATGTAATATCGTTCAGTAATAGACCATATTTAATGACTACGATAAACATTGTATAATAGCTTCATATATGTTCTAATAAGAGCTAAATGTCAGATATTAATAACACCAGAACTTGACTCATAAAACTTTCATTGACGAGGATAACAATTGATTTTAATAATCTGAAACAGAGTTTCACATCAATAGATTTTTCAGTTATTACCTTTGTTATTATTATTCAAATTGTTTAGTCCAATTTGATATAAGGTAATTTCTTGTAAAATCGAAAACTCTAAAATCTTTCATTTTGGTGCAGTTTGTTTACGATTAATCGAATATAGTGGTCAGTTGTGGGATTTTAGGGGTGCTTTTACGGATTAGAGAAGACACATCGGGGTTATAGTGATCTTGCTTCGGTAGCAGGGACCAATAACTTGCCAATATCGGTATTACTGGCGCATTGAGCGCAATATAACCGTTTATGACCCTATGTGCCTCCGTTCAAACCCCCTATGCAAGCTACTCTTAGTTCCATTCCCTACTATCGAACAGTGGTTCTCACATGATTGGCTCTAGTTTCTCAATTTCTTATTAATCATTTCTGATAATTATTATGTATTATAATTAAAATTTTATTATTTACTCCCTGGGGACTAAAAAGTAAGGCCATGAGAAAATAAGTATTGAAAAAAGAAATCGAAAAAGGAATTTAGGAAAGAGATTTGAAAAAACAAAGTTTAAATTGCAATTTTGAAAAATAGGTTCAGAAAAATGTTTGGGAAGTAAGTTTGAGGGAAGGTATCTTTGTCTTGAAAGAGAAATTGAAAAGGAAATTTGGTACAGATATTTTAAAGTACATTTTACTCTCTAGGGTGCGATAATTACTTTTTATGCCCTTAGGAGTGAAAATTAATTTAGAGTCTCTAGGGAGTGAAAAAAAAATAATAGAATTAAATATCTTTTCATGTGTGAATGTATTTTTTTCTAAACGGAGAACTACTGTTTCTGGGATATCTATAAGATACGAAATGAAAGAAGGGTGAGAGTCAACAAGCACTGGCTGCAGTTTGTGTTTGCCGAGTCGATGTGATTCGATCGTGTAGGTGCGGTTTTGTGTGTCGGGGACACTTAATGTTTCTCTATCTATAGCGGACAGGACAGGACATCCAGGGATATTGTTATATATGACATTGTCACCGAAGGAGAGAAAAAGCGCTGGAAAAGAAAGAACAGAGCAGACTACGAGAGATATCGCTAGCCACCAATTACCGACAACCAAGAGTTATTGAAAAGATCCCCATGGGCGAAACCCTGGTGCGTCGCGTTTCATACAGCTAATGAACACTGATTACCGTTCGGCGACTTCGGCCCTCGATGATTTGTGGAAAGATCACCCACAGTACTTTAAGAAAAACGTGATTACAATCCCCAAAAAGAACTTCTGATTTATATCCTTTCAGCTCTTATTTAATAAAAAATATTTCCCTCTAGTCAATGGGGTCATTAAGGGGATATTGGTTTAAAATTTTCTCTTGACCCACCCCTTCTAAAAGTTAAGCTCTTAATGTCTGCCGAGTGGGTTGAAAGTAGTTTTTTTCAGGCTATTGAAAAGAGAAGGTGGGAAAAGGAAATTTTAGAAAGTAGGTTTGAAACACGATTAGAATGGAAATTTCAAAGAGTGATTTGGAAAGGTTTCGGAAATATATTTGCGAAAAGCGTTGAAATAAGATTAGAAGAGAGATATAAAAAACGAGGTTGGAAAACGGGGTTTGGAAAAGTAGTGCAGAAAATAATTTTGAAAAAGGAGGGTAAGAGAAAGTGTTGGAAAATGCAGTGCTAAAAGAACAAAGCAGGTGGGAAAAGAGAATTTTAGAAAATTGATTTGAAAAGAAAGTTACAAAAGAAGTATTTGAAGAAAATTTGAAAAACGTGTGGGAAGGAGGTTTGGAAAAAGAGGCCTTGAAAAGGAAATTGAAAAGAGAATTTAAAAAAAAACATTTCGAAAATGGGACTGAACAAACGTTTCGGAAAATACCTCTTCGAAAAGTGGATTGGAAAAAAGGTTTGAAAAAAGTGATTCCTAAAGAGGTTTGAAAAAAGTTTACAAAATAATGTTGGAAAAATGGTTTGTAAAAGAGATTTGAAAAATACTGTAGGAAAAGGGGTTAGCAAAAAGTGGGTCAAAACTATGAAAAAAGCAGTTTTGAAGTGTTTAGAAGAAAGGGACTTCAATATCAAAATATTTTGTAAAAACGGTGTGTAAAAATTCCTGTAGCTAATTAGAGGATTAGAGTTTTATCTTTGAAGACAAATTGAGGCTAACCTTAAGTAATTGATGTGCTAGATTTTCGATGGATGGATTGTGAGAGTATTGGAGAGCCATTTTCCGTATTTTAACGACTTTCTTAGGACCGTTATATCTCTTTTCTGAGAGTAGGGTAGCTTCAAGGTTAAAGGTGGGTGGGAAAATGCCGGACGATAGAGATCGGATAGGTGATGGTTTTGTGGGGGGCTGTTTCGCCTCAGCGGAGTGCATTTGGCCATCAAATAACATCGGCAGCGCCTATAACCGGCTTACGTCCAGACATAAAGTCGGCTTGGCTTCTCTCTTCCTTCTAGGTTTCAGCACTACCACCGAGACATCGAACCACTAACTCGTGATCAGACCACCTAACCACCTTCGAACTACGTCGTATCAGGAGTTGCGGCTCTTAGAGGGCTTAAGACTACGATATCAGTTGATTGGGTCCAGCGAATATTACCGCAGTTAAGAAAACTCTTCTTGGATACATAGCCTACGATGAAAAACTAATTTTGACTTTATACCTATCGCGATCAATGAAATTTAAGTGCAAGTTTTTAAAGAGATGGACCAAATCATTTATTAACCGGAATTTAATAATCATCTTAAATGGTTAAATAAAGTCAACCATTCGAATCAGTTGCAAAAATCTTCAAAGGGAATTAAACTGTTTCCTATCAACCAATAAAATCATCTACTGCCACATCAATCATTCCTGAAGCCGAGGAAGCGAATTTGCGAAAATCGCGTTCGTTGAGATGGAAGTGCGTCATGTTGAGTTTGCGTTAGAAAATCCGATTGAGGATCGAATTTGACAGCATGAGCACTGGCATGTGAGTTCGCCGATGCGAAAGGGGTGGAAAGTGGTGGAAAGTGGGCGTAAGTAGCGAATGAAGAAACGCGGCGAAGACGGCAGATGACGAGGTCGGGGGTGGGTTGAAAGGGGTGGAATGGTACCCGGGGTCGGAGACATTATAGGGGCGTCGCAAGAGCTGATCAAAGACGATGGAGCTTTGAGGAGGAAAATTGGTAAAGAGGGACTCGCAACGAGCTACGAGGCTCTACACCTTCACGAGAACCTACGAGTCTTCCAGGGAGAAGAGACAGCATCAAAACTAATACTCTGTTATACCAGGAGTTAGAGGTGTTAGCGAATTATGTCGTTTACCGGATGGAGGATGAGGACAAACTGCCTTCGGCGCCAGTAGTGTCGATTTAAACACCCATTTGCTTTAGATTCAACTTCAATATTCGGGATTCAATAGTTGACAATGAAAACTTTAGCTCTTTTTTTCCCCATGAGGCGCTAGAGTCGCGATTGCAGCGAGAAAAAGGAGTTAGGAATGTTCTGATTCTAAAAGGTATAAACCGGTACAAAGAAGAAGAAAAGTCGATATTGATGTGGTGAGTCGAATTATCAATATTCAGTTAGGGAATTCGAAGGGAGAAAAGGGAAGGAGGTAGAATGAGATCATCTTCTGCATCAGCTCGGGGCACAAGCGAAGCATAAAACTCGCTCGGTATTTTCTGCGTATTAATACCTAACCGCACCCCCGCAAAACTTAATGAATTCTTAACCGAGATCAAAAAGAAACTCGCGGCATAGCCGCCGTCGATAAGGCGAAGGGCACTTACAGGGGTGAAATTGAACGACGATTTTCTCGGTACGTTTAACGACCAAGTACGCATCTACCCCTCCACTCAATCGGGCTTGATATCTACCAGCTCTTATCAAAGGAAAATTAAAGAATTAAAGTGGTTATTAATATTTTACAATGTAAACTCTAGAAGATCCACTTAAAATAACATTTAGATGATGCTGAACTTGTCCCTAGCTTAGGTTTCGGGAAAACTTAGCTTAGGTTTTCTCATTTTATGAATGTTTAAAAATACCGAAAATTAAATGAATCAAAACTTTGGATTGAAGCAGGTGTAAATGAAGAATTTATATGGGAACATTGAAAAGGGGGGGTTGAAAAGAGAGTTTGGAAAAGAAGTCATGAAAAGAGCCTTCGAAAAAGGGGTTGAAGAAAGGTGTTGTAACTTAATAATTGAGAAGAAATATTAGGAAATAATAAAAGCGGAAGATAAACCCAAGATCTGTGAGAAAAATCGTTCTTTCTTAAGGGGGTAGATCTACTTTCAGATACGGGTTGGGATTGTTCGCGACTGCATGTCTTAGGGTGATTGGGAGTTATGACTCCTAAACCGTGCTCCAGGGCGTTGGAAGGACTTGACACAGGTCAGATACCTCGTAAAATGTTATGAGAATTAATGTTACCTCGCCCTGCTCTCTTATTGCCCCTCCGCGAGTTCTATAGAGTAGACCACCTCTGGAACCGTTTCCTCCTTCCTCGGTGAAACAACCCCCTTCTGGTATAGCCAATTTTCCCGTTACGGTGACCACAACTTTTGCCTCTAATGGAAAAGTCGATACTCGATTGCCGGACACCAAGTATTAAGGCTTGCTCTCCTTCCCCATCTGTGCTATTCTAGATTCCACAATCCGCACTTATCTCGACCCAATTTGATCTTCGGTTGATACTTGATCGCCTTCTTAAATGAAAAAAAAGAGAGAAACAAAATTCATTAAAGGGCAGAACAGTTTCAAATGGCAAAAATCGCTCTTTTGTGTGAGGGAGTGAAGTTGGAATGAGAATAAAGTATCTTGACGATTTAATCAAAATTGATGGGAGATTTAAAAAAAAAATTTCCAAACCACCAAAAGAAGAAAAATAATTTACTAGAAAATTATAACATTCTATTATTTGTTATTTCTTGTTTAAAATAAAGGTAGGAGTACTTAATTCTTTTTTTGTAATTAAAATGATGCACACACCATTAAATGAAATTGGTCAGCCGCCAGTGAGTATAATTTAGTTGCAGTTGAGGAAATGATGTTATAACAGATCATAAAATGATCATTTAGAACTCTAAAGTGTACCATTTCTCGACGTTTGGCGGTATGAACTCGGTGCTCACATATCTCGTTTTAGAAAAGTGCTTACGAGCAATGACCCAATGAAATAACATGAGAGAGAAACGCGAGAATTCGTGTATCGTTCATAGACCGAGCGTGTAATGTGGCCTCATAAAGACGCCATGCATCGGCAATCACTGGATGAGTGGCCTCTTCCGGTCGCCCACCGACATCCAACAACGCATTAAATGCGTGTGTTGCGACCGTCAGTTTAGACGATGATTTAGTGGAAGCATTGATTGGGTCGATCAGAGGCCATATCATCTCGTTTAAGGCCTTACATCTTTAGTACCCCTATTTATAGACTTCGCGATGATGATCGAATCAATTTCGCGCGCATTCTCTTGCTTCTTTCACGATACACGCTCGTTCCGATTGTCCTCATTGGATGATTGCACCAACTGTTTCAAGTTTTAACTTCTGACAACCGATTACTGTCTTAACGATAAATTATTTTTCATGAAGATTCTAAACAAGCAAGATTCTCTACAAAGCATTTTTATACAATAATAATCATTTCTATCACAATAAAGGCCCATAAATAAATTTTACCTACTAAAATCTAAATATTACATCTCACTAGAGACAATGAATTTTTGAATACTTTTAGCTTGGAATTGGATTCTAAAGAATTTTGCTTGTTTAGAATGTTTCTTGATCAGTTAACAAAAGATAAATTATGATCAATGTTAAAAATTGAAACAAGCGTACGATATCCATAAATACATATTTTTTCCAGAAAAGCGAATTGAAGACTTGAAAATATTTTTGCACACTTTCTCTTCTCAAAGTACCATGTAATTAAAAAAATAGTAGATGTGCAAAAATATTTTTATGGAAGATAAGTGAAAAAAGTTCAACTTACAGTTTATTTACTTAGTAAAATATATTTTGTCACACCTCCTACGCCTTTTCGAGTATGGGAGACTGAATTTCCTTCTATTTTAATTCCTCTGAAACAATTTCAAGTTGAATTATTAATAAAATTAATTATCAAACAGATTGATACAGTAAAGCGAATAATTTTTGAAATATTGGGATTAAGGGAAGGATTAAAGCACAATGTAACTCAGATCGAGTAATCAGGCGGGAATGAGAGATACCGCGAGTGTGAAGGATGGGGGGCGAATATTTTCTGCGCGAAGAAACACGGGTTCTAATATTAATTTTTATCGAGGCGCAAAGGGCCGCGGCGAGTATTATACCTACATAGAGGGGCGAGCCTTTTACATCGTTGCCTAAAAAAGGAGGGAAAAAAGTCAGAGGGAAAATAAAAAAAAAAGTGTGCTCTATTGATTAAAATGTGACCGGGGCGAAGAACGCTTTGTTTGGCAAAAATCATTGGCACGCTAATTTGAAAATATTGAAGCAGTCGCACGAGGAGTGAGAAATCCAAGGGTGGAAATCGTGGACTTAAAATATTTCGTCCGAAAATATCACACAACCGATAACGCTCTGTGGAGAGTCGATCGAATCTTTTATATAGTACGTAATTAATTTTCAAGCATGTATGACGAACGTTTGAACTTTTTACCCCTTCAAATTTCCACTCGGAGGCTATTTTGTTCTAGATTAATCGAAAATTCTCTCATCGATTTCCAACAAGGTTTGTTAATTAATTATAATATTCTCTTTCTCTTGAACTCCTGTTATTTTTTCCCGGAGAAATTAATGTAAGCAGCTTCGATCTTAACAAGCCAATTTTTATCCATTAATCAGACATAGCCGTGAGAAATTGAATTACGGGGCTGAGCCAGGAAAAATGCTTTGATCGTTTCAAAGAGGAAAGTACATGTGTACCACTTCCTTTCTTGCATTTTTATTTATTATCTTCTTTAATAATATATAAATGCAAAAAGAGAGTTTCTCATGAAAGAAAAAAGACTTTTTGTGAAATTGACCCAATAAAAAGAGAGAGATTTAAGAATATTTTCTGGCATCAATTAAACAAATATCTCCAGCTTAATCAGAGCCACTTTTAATTAAAAAGTGCTGAAATAGAGACAATCCCTGATCCTTTCGATTTGGATTCTTACAAGAGAAGCAGAATGGTAATTGGTTACGACCAAAGAAGACTGTGAAGTCTACATAAGTATTTCATCGTTGGCCCCACGCCTTCGCCGTCACTTCCTTGGGGATTTTTCGAGCGGAATTATTCGGAGGGGTGGATTCAGCCGTGGCGAGAATTAACGTTTCTTGTGGCATAAAAAAATCTGTGTAATCAATTATCGAACCTTTTTACCCAATATTTCACGGCCAATGAGTCAGGGTCCTCCACCCTCCCGCCCCCACCCCCAACTCACTCACTTTTTAACCAGTCCCTCCTTCTACTTCTTTATCTTCAACCTCTTATTCCAAGCAAACCGAGCGAAATCGACGGCGAGTCTTTTGTTTGGAACTTCAAATATTTATGCTCTTCAATTAGGAATCCGCCAAGATGCTTTTCCTTTCTTATACTTTCTCTTGAACTTTTATCTTTATTTTTGTTTATTAATTCAGCTTGAATTTTTACTCGAAATCATTTTAAACTGTTCTTCGATTTTTGTATAAAGTAATCACTTTTTTATTTAAAAACAGGTCAATTTTTGAGAGAATAGAGAATCTACTTTTTTAAAAATATTTTTTAAGACTTTTGGAAATTTAATTCAACTTATTAGCATTTTTTACTACTTTGATACTATTTAATAGTAAGTCGTTTCTACTTAGGTCTTTTGGTATACGTTCATCTAATTATTAAGATTTTTTGGTACTGTATACTTTTTGGTATACTTTAATCGAATTAATGGAGAATATATAAAAATATTTAAGACAATTTTCAAACTTACCAGAAGATGATAGAGTCGGGAAATATCTCAGAAAAGAGCATTATGAATCTAGGACCTCTCTGCTCGATAGTCAAAACCGAATTGGAACTATGTAGTATGTAGTGAAGTAATGAGTGGAGTACATGACCCATACATGAATAAGCCGCCCGATCCAAGCAAAGACTTTCTGGAAAGAGGAAAGCAGGTATGAAAATCTCAAGTCAAAACTAATTGGAAAACTCAGACGAGATTAATTCAGCCCGAAAGCAAATAAGTGACTTAAATAAATTATCAACAGGTACTTTAGTCCTATTTATTACATAAAAGACAAAAAAAGTTCTAAACGTATAATGAACGAATTTTTGTATTATCGATTCACTTACATTAAAAATAATTCTCTATGGAAAAAACATGTAATGCTTATTGTTATTTTAAGTTGGAACGATATTTCTGAATAAAATATGTAGAGTTATTGAGAAAAAATATTTCGTTATTTTAGGTTATTTGGTATATACGTTAATCTACATATTAGGACTTTTGGTACGATATATACTTTAATCTAATTTAATAGAGTATATATAAAAACATAAAAATTATCTCGAAAATAAGTTTCAAACTTACCACAATACGATAAAGTCGGGAAATGTCTCAAAAAATAGCACTATTATCTATTATAACTATGACGCTATGAGACGCTGCATCGAGACCTGTCTAGACCTGCATATATGCTCGAGTGTGAAAACCGAACCGGAACTAATGAGTGGAGTATATTACACATATCACCGATATATAAACAAAACGCCCGATCCAAACAATGATTTTATGTTAAGAAGTAAAAGCAGGTATGAAAATAGCAAAAAAACCGACGCACTACCCTCCCTCCCGAATCTAACAATGGCTAACAATGACTAACAATTTCCCAAATGTAGCGTCACTTCTCCCTCAAAAGAACCATATTTGCTATCACTGCGCATGCGTCACGCTCGGCGTCTAATTACTCCCGCACAATTTAAAACGCTAAAAAAATTTATTTATTCGCAACACGCATACGAAATTAATTGTGACTATAAAGAAAAGAAATTTCGCTAGATTTTTCCATACCTTTTTTATTCAGAAATTTCACCGCACTCATATTTTTTTTCAGAGCGCGTCATCGGAAAATTTTTCCGCTTAGTGCGAGTCAAGGTCGAACGATTATTTGATATATGTTCATCTAAATATTAGGACTTTCGGTACTATATATACTTTAATCTAATTTAATAGTGTATATATAAAAACATTTAAGAAAATCTCGAAAATAATTGTCAAACTTACCAAAAAACGATCGAGTCGGGAAATTTCTCAGAAAATAGACGTGTCTGGACCTGCCTGCTCGAGAGTGAAAACCGAACCGGAACTAATGAGTGGAATATATTACACATATCACCGATATATAAACAAAACGCCCGATCCAAACAATGATTTTATGTTAAGAAGTAAAAGCAGGTATGAAAATAGCAAAAAAACCGACGCACTACCCTCCCTCCCGAATCTAACAATGGCTAACAATGACTAACAATTTCCCAAATGTAGCGTCACTTCTCCCTCAAAAGAACCATATTTGCTATCACTGCGCATGCGTCACGCTCGGCGTCTAATTACTCCCGCACAATTTAAAACGCTAAAAAAATTTATTTATTCGCAACACGCATACGAAATTAATTGTGACTATAAAGAAAAGAAATTTCGCTAGATTTTTCCATACCTTTTTTATTCAGAAATTTCACCGCACTCATATTTTTTTTCAGAGCGCGTCATCGGAAAATTTTTCCGCTTAGTGCGAGTCAAGGTCGAACGATTATTTGATATATGTTCATCTAAATATTAGGACTTTCGGTACTATATATACTTTAATCTAATTTAATAGTGTATATATAAAAACATTTAAGAAAATCTCGAAAATAATTGTCAAACTTACCAAAAAACGATCGAGTCGGGAAATTTCTCAGAAAATAGACGTGTCTGGACCTGCCTGCTCGAGAGTGAAAACCGAACCGGAACTAATGAGTGGAATATATTACACATATCACCGATATATAAACAAAACGCCCGATCCAAACAATGATTTTATGTTAAGAAGTAAAAGCAGGTATGAAAATAGCAAAAAAACCGACGCACTACCCTCCCTCCCGAATCTAACAATGGCTAACAATGACTAACAATTTCCCAAATGTAGCGTCACTTCTCCCTCAAAAGAACCATATTTGCTATCACTGCGCATGCGTCACGCTCGGCGTCTAATTACTCCCGCACAATTTAAAACGCTAAAAAAATTTATTTATTCGCAACACGCATACGAAATTAATTGTGACTATAAAGAAAAGAAATTTCGCTAGATTTTTCCATACCTTTTTTATTCAGAAATTTCACCGCACTCATATTTTTTTTCAGAGCGCGTCATCGGAAAATTTTTCCGCTTAGTGCGAGTCAAGGTCGAACGATTATTTGATATATGTTCATCTAAATATTAGGACTTTCGGTACTATATATACTTTAATCTAATTTAATAGTGTATATATAAAAACATTTAAGAAAATCTCGAAAATAATTGTCAAACTTACCAAAAAACGATCGAGTCGGGAAATTTCTCAGAAAATAGACGTGTCTGGACCTGCCTGCTCGAGAGTGAAAACCGAACCGGAACTAATGAGTGGAATATATTACACATATCACCGATATATAAACAAAACGCCCGATCCAAACAATGAACTTATGGAAAGAGGTTAAAGCAGGTATGAAAATACCAAAAAACTACACTCGTCGCTCCCTCCCGATTCTAACAATGCCGGACAACCTCCCAAATATGGCGGCACTCCTTTCTGAAAATGAACTTCACTCACACATGCTCACATGACTCACATGCTCACATCCCTCACATCTCACTTGATATCACTGCGCATGCGTTGCGCTCGGCTATGATTATTGGCGCGCAATTCAAAATGCTAAAAGGATTTATTTATTCACAATACAATTGTTGTGAGTATTGAGCAAAGGAATTTCACTAGATTTGGGAGGGTCTCCGTCCTGGACTTCGCTAGATAAAGGAGAGTCGAATATAATATTCTAATTTAAAAACTTGGGCGGTGTTAATTCAGCCCAAAAGCAAAGAGACTTAAGAGTATTGCAAGCAATTTCTAATTTAAAAATTCGTTTTCTTCATTTTACTCAGCAAATATTAAATTTGGAATTCTTTCCTTTTGGAGAATTAATTAATTTTTAACTCGAATTATGCGTACAGAGCGAGAAAATATCTAATTCAAGTATTTTTTAAGTAAAATTAAAATATTAAATTTTAAAGTTAGATTTTGAATTCTTCGTTTTATGCAAAAACTATCGAAACTCAATATTTTTTCTCTCTTTACGCAGTTTCATATTTGAAAAAAGATTAGTACTGCAGAGAGAAAAAATATTTATTTACAATTTTCGTTGAGTAAAATGGAGAATTGAATTTTGAGCTTAACACTCGCGTCCAACGTTCTTCAATAAATTATCAACAGGTACTTTAGTCCTACTTATTACCTAAGACTTTTTGATACTTTGGTATTTTTGAGAGTTTAGATTTTTTTATATCTTTTTTTAAAAATATTTTTTTATTCAAAAATTTCTCACCCCACTCATGTTTTTTTTTTTTTTTCAGTGCGCCCCATCGGAAAATCTTGCCGCGAAGTGCGAGTCAAGGGTCGAACGGCTGAGTACGAGGTGGAGGGTGCTGCGTAGTGTACTTTTGAGGTTTTTCGTTCGTTGGAGCAAAGTAAGCATGAAAATAAACGTTATGGCTCCGGTCGAGATGAGAGGTCGGTTTGTTGAAAGGTGAGTACAAAGTACAAAGTAAAAAGTACGTATAGAATATTCGTTTACATGAAAAGCGAATTGCAAAGTGTGCCATTTGAAAAATTCCAAGAAAAAAATTCGTGTTCTCTGAAGAAATTCTGCGATTATTCTTTACTTTTATTTCCCGCTTTCATTATGCTACAAAAATATGAACAGCACAGTATTTTTATTGTCATGCATAAACGTTATTAAAAATACTGTTTAATACCGGATACAAGAAAATTGTTGTGAAAAATTCTCCATTAAATTAGAGTTTTAATATTCAATCTCTAAGAATCCTTCATTTAATTTTGCAACATCACAATTTGTCAGCATTTTTACATAATTTACAACATTTCCAGAGACAGGTGGACATTTTTAAAATATTTTAAAAATACGAGAATTCCAACAAGTAACTTTTGATCCTCGATATTAAATACTCAGCAGGTAACTTGGTTGCTCTGAGAGGATGAGTAATATAACAAGCGAGGAAATAATTTTCATATCACCCATCTGTATATTCCTGTAATATTGCGAAAATGGAGAGAAGCGAAGGGGCTTCGTAAATTGACTGACAACGTCAATATTTTTCACGAAATGGAACTCGCGATTTCCTCCGCACTTCGGGAATAATTTCCTCTCGTGAAATCGGATCCAGGGAGATGAAGCTTCAAATAATTTTCCTTTTTATTCTCTTGTAGGCAAAATGCAAACAAGCTTGATTCTAGAGTGTCTTTTGAAATGTGTTCATATTAATAAAATATTAATCGTCGTGCCTATGAGAAATAAAAAATAATTTTATAAATTAATTATAAATAATCAATTATTAATTAGTTTCTTATAAAATAATCAATTATATAATAATTATTTTATTTCTTAAAATAAAATAGACGAAATTTCAAATTACGTAGCCAAGTTCTGTTCTGTGGATCACAAAGTTCTTTCCTGAAAAATACGAGTTTAATAAAGAAGAAGGCGTGATGTATCGTCTTCTGAAGGGGAAAAAATCTCGCAAGATGGGCCAGCTTCGATACACCAGGTATTACGGGGAAGCCGTACAAGAAAATAGATAGAAAATACGAAATATTATTCACCTCTTTTGTGTGAGTTTTACAAGATTTATATTTAAAAATGTTTATTATCAATTTTTGACCTTTTTTCAGAAGCTGGAGAAATATAAAGGATTCTTTTTAAAAAATTTGCTTAAAAAAGCATTTGGACGGATTAGGCACTTCTGTAGACAATACTCGAGGGTATTTATATGGAAATCGATGACACCCTGGTAACACATAACATTGCTGAGAAGAGCTCCCGAATGCCCGTAACTTATCCAGATAAGGGGTTGTAAAACGATGTCGTAGCTATCTGCCAATACGGTTTTCAAGCCGACCAGCCCCGCGATCTGCAGTTACAGAGGGGGCAATTTCGTAGAAATTGATGCCATTTGAATATCGCATTTATACGACAAACGCTCTCAAGATGGAAACACGCGCTCGGCATTCACACCGACAGATCTCTATCTGCCTAACTCGATTTGCCTACATCTGAAACCAGAAATCTTTCCCAATTTCCAGATATTTTTCTCTCGACAAATATTTATATTCCCCTTTCCAGTTTTTAAACAAAATATCATTTCAGGGATTGAGAATTAATTAAAAAGAGAACAAAAAGTAAATAAACTCTCTTATTGCTTTTTGAATATGAAATTTAAGGGTGTTGGAGCCAAGTTCTAATTATAAGGCACAAAAAGTAGTATTTAAAATTGAAACTGCCCTTACGATTTAAAAAAGCAATTGATTAACTTACTGGAAAATATTTTGGGACGCAAGTACGAGATAAGAGTCATTTTTAGATCCTGGGTGCCATCGAGCTTTTCTGATTTCTGCTGTTGCAGATTGCAAACCAAATCCATCAAGATTGTGACTTCTGCGAAGAAAAAGAAAAATTAGCTTTTTGGCGAGGCATAAGAAAACAACTACTTCTGAAACTATTTCAAGGGTGTTGGAGCCTAGTTCTAATTATAAGGCACAAAAATAGTATTTAAAATTTAAACTGCCCTTGCGATTTAAAAAAGCAATTGATTAACTTACTGGAAAATATTTTGGGACGTAAGTACGAGATGAGCGTCATTCGTAGATCCTGGGTGCCATCGAGCTTTCCTGATTTCTGCTGTTGCAGATTGCAAACCAAATCCATCCAGATTGTGACTTCTGCGAACAAAAAGAAAAATTAACTTTTTGGCGAGGCATAAGAAAACAACTACTTTTCAAACTATTTTAAGGATGTTGGAGCCAAGTTCTGATTTTAATGCACAAAAAATAGTATTTAAAATTTAAACTGCCCTTGTAATATAGTAAAGCAATTGATTAACTTACTAGAATAAATTTTGGGACGTAAGTACTACGAGATGAGAGTCATTTGTAGATCCTGGGTGCCATCGAGCTTTCCTGATTTCTGTTGTTGCAGACTGCGAACCAAATCCAGTCAGATTGTGACTTCTATAAACAAAAAGAAAAATTAGAGTTAGAATATTATTTTAAGAAAGAGAAATATATTTAAAAGATTTTTATTGGAATATTTATCAGATTTGCCTTATACTAAAGGGCGTTGGAGCCAAGTTCTAATCTAAAAATTCGATTTCTTCATTTTACTCAGCAAATATTAAGTTTTAAACTTTTTCCCTCCGTAGGATTAATCAATTTTTAACTAGAATTATGCCTACAGAACGAGAAAATGTCTTATTTAAATATTTTTTGAGTAAAACAAATATATTGAAGTTTGAAGTTAGATTTTGAATTCCTCGTTTTATGCAAAAAGTATCGAAAGTCAATATTTTTCCTCTCTGTACGCAGTTTCATATTTGAAAAAAGATTAGTGCTACAGAGAGAAAAAATATTTATTTATAATTTTCGTTGAGTAAAATGAAGAATAGAAGAAAGTGACAGATAAATCTAAATGGCGATGTGTTTCTGTCCACTCGCGCATTTAACTATGCTGTAGCTCACTTGTTTTATCTTTCGCGAGCTTCGAGTCAACTTCATCTATAACATATTTTCAATCAGAATCGAGCGTGTCTACCACTTGCTGTCAATATTACAGGTTTGAAAAAAACAATATTTTCTTTTAAAGTAAAAGCTAATAGTAAATATAAAAGTAAAATAAAATTTATTCTCAGTTAACTTCACACTCGTGAAATCTTTGTCTTTCGACCCTTGCTATGCAATATACTGTTCGTTCCCTTTCGACCCTTGTCATGCAATATACTATTAAGTGCTTACAAAAATTGTTCTTTTCTATATTCTTACTAATTTTAATAAAGATAAAAAAAATGAAAGACGACAAGCACAGAATAAACAGAATTACACAATGTATATTGTATATCGCTGATGAACGAGATTTAATTTTTTTTTTAATTCTAGTTCATCCGTTATAGCATCACCAACAGACCAGCCCGGTATTGTCATTCCAAGCAATGGCAGTTCTTTTCTTTATTTCCCCAGTGGCTGGATGAGGTTATACATTAATTTTTTTCTTTATTCTCCTTCTTACTCGTCTTTTTTTTAACTGCAGAAGCAATGCCTCCATCTTTCTTATTAGCAAAGCTAATTGGAAATACAAATGGTTATTCACGGAAAGGGAACGGCAAGGTTGCCAGACGACTTGGTCAGGGATGGTGAAGGGGGAAGGTGAATCGAGGTAAATTCGAAGAAAAAAAGAAGGTGGGGGAAAAAGGAGAGGGTGGTACACTCCTGCGTATTAAGCTCGTATTTGCCCCGGATAATTAGGACTTTTTTCCCGGCCAATTTGGATGAATAATTGATTTTACTTCTCATTCCCCTCCCCCATTTTGCTCTCCCGCCTCTCCTCTCACGATTCACCGTGAAGCGCGCGAAACCTTTTGCCATCCTCTCTTGGACCTCTTCGAATGACAATCAACGACGAAAAATAAAGATCTCGCCAATGAAATATTCAATGAAGCTCGTTCGCATTATGCTAGCATGGATGCCGGAACGAACTAAGAGAAGGGAAAGGGGGTTGATGAAAGATGCAGAAGGGCATTAAAGTTGCAGGCATAAAGAGCGTTCTTCATTTGAAAATGTCGTATTTCTCTTTGGTTGGATCTCCGGTGAACTTTGAAGCCCCATTTGTGTCAATAGAAGTCACCTTTGATTATACAATTTTTTCTTCAAATTGATTCGCAATTTATTTTTGAATTATTCAATTTTTTATTTTATATTATTATAGTACGAAATATGAGGGCAACAGTAAAGTACATTAGAAAAGTCATATTTGATTCTCTGTTGGGACAAAAATATTAAAAAGGATTCATTTTTTATTTTTTATTCCGACAAAAGTATTAGAGATGTCTCATTATATTTTTTTTTTTTCAAAAGTATTAAAAAAGTTCAAAAGTCCTATTTCATTTTTTATTCGAATAAAAATACTAAAAAAATCCCCATTATAATTTTAGAAATTATGCAAATCATTAATTAATATTTTTTAAATCCCTTCTGCAACTTTTTATCAATAGATAAAAATTATTATTAAATTACGAATATATTAAATCGGATTATATAAATTCGAAATATTGTAACTGTTTCAATTCACCGAAATAATTTAAATCTCTTATAAAATTCGTATTGCCTACGGAAATCGTCCTTGTTGAAAGTCATCAAATTTTGTGATCGTGTAAGCTACGTTCATACCATTGTAAATTCAATTCCTAGAAGTGCGTGTTTGCAAACTTCCACAGAGAATTGGCGACTCCGCAAAGCGCTTTTGTTGCTTCGATTCTGAATGTCAAGAAAGGTTGATATCGAACAAGATTTCAAATATTTCATCAGTTCTGTCAGAGTTTTGAACACATCAAGACTAAATTTAAAATTTACGAAACCTTTTAAGTGAAACTATCGATTGCAATATTTTTTTGTGTCAATTGGATTTCAGTCATTGTGGAAAAGTGATAATATTAAAGGGTAAATGGAAATCTAGATTTAAAAAAAATATTAAATATATTTTTTGCAACTTACTTTTTTTTCTAAATTAACGTTACTAAAATTGAAGTTATAAAAAATATTTGTAGCGCAAATATTTTGTAAGAATTATGAAAAATGAGTGAGTTTTATTTATTTTTCTAGACATTGTAGGAAAGATGCGTTTAAAGTCGTTACCAAGGAAAGTCAACCGAAACAGTCGGAAAAGCTGCATCGTAGAAAATGGTGAAAAGTGCTTGAAAATCTTAAATACGAGGAACGAGTGCTTCCCGGATCTCGAGAATCTTATTGGATTGGATTTATCTACTAAGAAAAAGGTACTGTTTTTACTACCAAGCTGCACGTTACAATTAAGGAAAGTAAAACGTAAGATGTGTACTCTGCTCTATTCTTGTACAAATAATATACCCTATAAGTTTTACCTAAAATGAATTCGCTGAATTTCTCTTCTGCGGAAATGTAAACAGGAGCATAAATTTCAAGTTTTATGTGAAAGACATAAACTTTATTTTATTTTTCATTGAAAATTATCTTTACCAAATTCTATATTTCAATATTTGAAAAATTCTGAGATAAAAACGTCTGCGAATTAATTTCAGATTCCAGATGATGTGTCTCCACCGAAACAATTAAATTTGAACAACAACATTATCTACAAAGTCCCTCAAATCGAGATCAATAGCAACGCAACTTCATTCAAAAGTCCTCAAGAAGACAAGTTCAAGGGCACATTTTTATATCAGATGATGACAGATCCAATGTTTTTCGAAAATATTCAGAAAAGCAAAAGGAGGACTAAACTTTCTTGTCAATTTTGCAAGAATCTGTTTGAAACAGAGATTGAGTTAAATGATCATTTGAAAGTTCAACTGGACGAATCAAAAAGGGTATAAAATAAATGTAAAATAACTTAAAACAACTTATAAAATCATTTAGTAAAAATGATTTTTGAAATAGGGGTTTAATGCAATTTTAAAAATATTTTCAACAGGTAACTTGCTGTGCATGTGAAAAAACGTTTACCCAAAAACGCTACTTGCGTTATCATCAAAGATGTCATTCCGAGAGAAGCAAATTTGTGTGTGACATTTGCATGAGAAGATATTCAAGACTGGACAATCTAACACGTCATAATGTTTTCCACACGAATCCAAACAAGTTTCCTTGTACGATGTGTGACCGCGCCTTTGCAAGGAAGGACTTGCTCAACAAACATCAAAAGTCCCACGAAAACAAGTACAAATGGTACTGCAACGCGTGTCGGAAATTCTTCAAAGGTCCTGTCGCTCTTGAAAATCATATGAAAATGTTCCACAAATCTGGAACTAATTGTAATAAATTAGAGTATAATGTCCAAATACCGGCCAGGTTGCCTTCCACACAGTCATAATTCATATATAATTTATTAACTGGATTTTATTTATTTTATTAACTTTTTTCCATTGTATTTTCTGAACAAAGAGTAAAGTTTAATATTATATGATGTAATATCTTTGAGTCACCCCTCTTTTAACTGAAAGGGTTAGGGAGTTTTACAAGTTTATTTTTAGTTTAAGATTCATTTTTCTGATAAAAAGAATCATTTATGATTAAAAAAAATATTTTTTACACTCGTCCACATCCCCTACCCTCAGTGGATAGGGGGTGTTGTTGCACGGAAAGTGTGACCAAATATTTTTGTGAGAAATTCGTTTTTCTGTTAAAAAGTAATATCTGGGAAAAATATTTGGTTACAACCTTCCACACTTTTATTTTCAAGTGGAAATTTAATACGTTCAGAAGTGTAATTAGGAGATATAAGTATATTACGAAATTTAATTATTTCTCTGATTAGAGCCGAGGAAATACTTGGATGTAAAAAATATATTCTTGTAAAAATAAATTAAAAATAAATTATAGCTGTGTTTTCTTTAAATATAGCCAAAATATTTAAGACTATATTTATGTTACTATTTTAAATTGAAATATTTTTTAAGATAAATAACTAGTTTATTAAATAGAAAAGGAATTTCAAGTCCCTTATAATCTCCTAAAAACCTTCGAAATCTTTTGAATTCTAAAAATCTGATCTACACAAAATTTGAAAGTATTAAGAATATTAAAAATTATAATAAAAAAATGTCAGTCCCCTAGTTTGAATTCAGTGAAAAGGACGAGAATATTCTAATTGGCAACTTTGGGTTGAAATTAAAATACAAAAATCGTAAAGAATAAGTTTCTGGTTATTCTTTTTTTGCAAAGTGGCGAGAGCTGACAGTCGACTTTGCTCAGATGAAAAATTTCTGGCTTTTTAGGAACTCGAGTGTAAAGCCATTGTCGTACGACACGATAATAAAGTTTGTTAATACCAGGCGTTACGGACTGTGGTACATATTTTCTATCTCTCGCGAAGCTTTTGCCGGAGGGATTCGAAAGAGGAGTCCAGTAGACGAAACCCGGATAATAAGAAGAGCGGGTAGACATCAAATTTCTCTCTCGTAGTCGTCTCTCCTCATCATGTGTCCAAGCTCAACCCTTTGATGCACTTATTCATCCAGCGTATCGCGTATATGCGGACTCGACCAAAAATGTAACAAAGTTTCCAGGAGGGACCTACCAGAGAGACCAGCGGAGATTCTGCGGTCTCTTTGGTGACCGTCGAACACGGTTCTTGCAATATTTCCGTCACTCTTATTCACTCTTTTATTGTCTCTCTCTTTCTCATTTTCAGCATCCCTTTCTCGAAACACCCCTATCCTCAGCGTACAGTCAACTATATATAATCAAGGCATACGTTCCGCTTGTCGTTCCAAAGGGGATTATGCGACGAATGCAGACTCTTTAACGATTTGAAAACTCGCCCACTGCGAGGCAAAACACTGCGATTTTACTGAAAAGTGAGAGTCTAGCGATTGTCGTTAAGAGGGTTGTTAAGTCTATGGAAACTAAGTACTGAATACTCGACGTGTGCTTCGAAACTTGAAGGGATATCAGACAACACGATTCATTTTTTTAAGTGCTAGTGATGGAAATCATTTTTTGTAATATGTGCACACAAAGTCTCCCCTTTTCGTGCTTGTAAAGTCTGCCGAAAGTGGCGCTTTTTAGCGAGGCTCAAGAAAACAACTACTTTTCAAACTATTTTAAGAGGGTTGGAGCCAAGTTCTAACTATAAGACACAAAAAATTGATACTGCCCTTACGATTTAAGACAGCAATTGATTAACTTACTGGTATATATTTTGGGACGTAAGTACTACGAGATGAGAGTTATTTGTAGATCCTGGGTGCCATGGATCTTTCCTGATTTCTGTTGTTGCAGACTGCGAACCAAATCCATCCAGATTATTTAAATATACAAATAGGACAAGAATTAATAAAGCAAAAAAAAATATAGTATTTAAAATTGAAACTGCTCTTGCGATAAGACAGCAATTGATTAACTTACTGGAATATATTTTGGGACGTAAGAACTACGAGATGAGAGTCATTTGTAGATCCTGGGTGTCATTAAGCTTTCCTGATTTCTGTTGCAGACTGCGAACCAAATCCATCCAGATTGTGAATTCTACAAACAAAAAGAAAAATTAGAATTGGAACATTATTTTAAGGAAGAGAAATATATTTAAAATTTTTTCATTGGGATATTTAACAGAGATAGGAAGTTTTTCAAGCTATTTCCATATTTAGAAATTAATTATAATTGATGGACAGAAAGAATGAAAAAAACAGTTTATATATTTTCTTCAGAAGAAAATTGGAGAAAAACAAAAGTGCTTGTCTCGAATAAGGTCGAAGGGGAAATTTGTCCGTGCTAATTTGTCGCAGGGATCGCGAAATTGAAGGGGGCATGTACCTACTGTCTCTTCTATTGGCTCGAAGCATTCCAGCATTCGCCTTTCTTGCTATCGTATTTCTTGTAAACACTCTCGAATTTTCAGACGGGAGAAAGGAAATGGGAAAATCTCAAAAAACCAATCTATATAATAATTTACAAAAAAACAAATAAATAAAAGGACAATAATAACTCTGTTTTTCTTCTATAGAGTTCTATAGTCATAACAAGATTTTTATTTTGTTAAAAAAAGAGGTGACTAATTTATCCTTCAAATATACATTTTCTTCATAAGTAATTAAATTTTATCTTCTCTGTAAAAACTCATTCCACGAACTTTAATTACCCGCGTATCGTTTGCTGGTAATCGATTCTCTTGACTCTGAGAATCGGTGGAATAATTTATTCGTAGCACGAGTTCGAGCCAATAACTCGGCAAAATATTCCGTCGTCGAAGCCCGATGAGGCTTGGTGCGGGCTTATTAATCGGGAAGGTAATTGAGGAGTTGGGATGGGAGTGAGAGAGCTTTATGAGTCTTGAAATATCGTAAGGAAGTGGAGACTGGAGAGTTAGTAGGGGGTTTGAAGGTGGCGAAAGGGGATGGTAGAATGAAGACATCAATGTCAATAATAATTCATTGATTACTTAATTCACAGTAACCATGACGACCGTCTCTCGCCGCTCTCCCTCGCACTATCAGCCGCTCTGTTTTTCTCGCTTCGGCGAAGAAAACCAATTCCTTAAGTCCCATTCACAAATGTAAAATTTCACCTTAGCCACCCTTAAATTAAAGTAAAAATCACAAAATTTGTATTCCACTCGACCCCTAACTTTCTACATAAACAGCTTAACTAAATATAATACAATAATTTATTTAACTTCAGTTATTGGTACCCAAATACAAAAAATTCTTTCGAAATTCTTGAAGTCTATTTAGAATTGTAAACGTAGCTTAAAGTCTTGCTTACGGCTCGCAAGCAGGCAAGGAGAAACACGAAATGAATATTCAGAAGTTATTAGTCTGTAGTGAAATGTGACGGGGCTCACCCTTCACGAAACCACCTCCTTCCTCCTTTCGACGCCAAGCCCCCCAGCCCTCATTCCACTCCCTACTTCAACCCCCTCGCCTTGTGGTATAGATTTTGTGATACATTCCGGTGAAGTGCTCGCGAGCAAGCGAGATGGTAGCAGACTGGTCGAAGAAGGGGTGAACACCCAATGAGGTGGTCTGATGAGGGGGTGGCACAGAAGGTAAAGAATGCACCAGAGGATAGCGCTAAAGAGCTTTATGCATAAGCTAAGAAGCTCCATTGACGGTTACCAGAAAGTGACTTCGATTTTTGCACCATTCATAAACAGCCTCTTTCCCTTCTAATTCTTTCTCACACCCACTTTTCAAACGGCATTTTCGAAACCTTCTTTCCATTTTCCTTTACAAACTGATTTTCTAAACTCTTTTTCCTAAACCCTTTTTCAAATTACTTTTCCGACCCTCCTTTTCGAAAACTCTTTTACAATAAACTCTTTTGAAAATCCATGAAATCTTATCTAAATGTGGAGATCCTTTGCAATTATTTTAAAATATCTTGGGAACTTTTGAAATCTTCTGAAATTTCTCAAAATCTTTCGAAATCTTGCAGTCTCTTTGAAATCTGTTTCAAATGTCTTAAAATCACTTAAAACGCCTTGAATCTCTTACAATAAACTAAAAGTGAGTTGAAAAAAGGAGTGGAAAAAGTAGTTTGTAAAAGGGAACACGAAAAAGGCTTTTCAAAAAGTGGTTGGCAAATAGGGTGAGAAACAGGTGTTTAGAAAATAGGACAGAAAATCGTGTGAGAAATAACTTAAATAAAAAGAGAAAATTTGTAATGATGATTGGATTGGCCCAACTTAGAACTTGATACTCGCTTCGTGTCGATTTTGTAAAAGTGTGAGGTGAAAGAGAAGAGTGTGAGGAGGTACAAAGAACAAATTAAAGTTTTACAAGGAGAACTGACAATCGTTGGACGGCCTTCCCGTACCCTCTGGACGGTTGAGTCGACCCTCTATTGTCTCCAGCAAACACCCCGCCGGTTAGGAAGCGTGCGATAATAAATATAGAGAAAATGAAAAATTATTAAAAACTTCCTTTTTAGCCTTGGTAATCCTCGTCGCCCCCAGAGATGCCGCATTAAAAACCTGAATCCCACCCCCTGGCCCTCTGATGTCCCCCGCCTGACTACAGTCCTCACGGGGTGGGCGTCCGGACACGCGAATTATTTATACGCAGGAGTCTCTCTGACGACATTACCGCCGTGTTAGTATTAAATCATAATGAACGACCTGTTACGAGCCACAGTGATTCTCCCTTTACGACCACTCCTCCGTCATCGAGCGACACAGCTCGCCAGTTTTTCTTTGCTTTGTCTTCAAATTGCATTTTGCTCGCTACGGTCAAAAATACTGACACCAGACAACACGAGAGTGAGAGCCCTAGAGGAAATGAGGCATTTTGTTAGTGATTTCGATTACAGGACACACTTTTGTTCTTTTCAAGATCAAGAGACGATTTTTATTGCAAATATTTAGGATTATTAGTGTTAAAGGGGTTTGTGAAATAATTTTGGAAAAGGTGGTAGGAAAAAGGTTTGAAGACTGTAAAATGGTATTTCAGTTATTTTTGCCTTATGGAATATTATAAAGTAAAGCTTACATTACTGGGTGCATAAATAGATATCAAGAATCGTTATAAAATAACTAATATACTAATATATCGCGTAAAAATCCTCATAATCTTGCGCGTCCACACCCAGAAATCCCAGTTCCCGATCATCTTCATAGAGCGTATTCATTATTAATAAGTAATTTATTACAGTTTCAACTGCCTGGAATAAAATAAAAACATCAGTTTTATAAAATCCATGACCTTGTAGTTTTTGTTATCTTTTACTGCATTGTCATAAAGCGCAAAATGTTTACTAACTGAGAGGACGAAGGAACTGCCAAATTGAATACTTCCTTTAAAAGCAGAAAATCCTTTAGTTTGGTGAATGTACATCAATTCGAATTCTTCAATCTGGAACATATTCACATGAAAAATCATACATGTAATTTTTTAATCAATTCATATAGGAATAAATATAATATATAAGCATTGAAATATATTTTCCAGTACCACAAGGCGAAATTCCTTTTTAGTTGTTTGGTCATGTAACTCGCTTAAGAGGATACCAGTTTTCTGTATCTGAAACGAAGATTTGTAATTGTTTGAAAAAACATTTGTTTTAACAACAAGTAATTCAGAGTAAAACATTTTTAAGAAAATTTTAATACCTCATTGGTTATTTTTTCACAGTAATAATTGATTAAACAAATTTTTATCCAACGAATAAGAGACATAAGGACATCGTTGGGGTTGGGGTCTTTAACTCGGACAGTAAAAAAATTTAGAATATCATTGATGTAGCGGAACACGTGCTTGATTATGTGAATTAATGACAAATACATTGACAAAACAACTTGATTGCCAAATATGTCATTGATCTTTTGATGGGTACTGATCAAATCCACATAAACATTCCTTTTTAAAATACACACATAAAATTATAAAACCTTATTAGTTATATGAAAAGCAGGAAAATGCATTCACAGATTTTTTTTAATTTAAGAAAATTATATTAATTTACCTTAAACTTCTCAATAAGTTTGTGTCATCATTTGTTTCCTTTGCAACCTTTAAGTTACCAACCTCAGATAATTCGTTAAAATAAAGATAAAACATTCTTGTATATTGCGGATTTAGTGGAGTACTTCCTAGCATACTTTTCAGAATCTCATGGGTTTGCTCGAATCTTCGCTTCAAGTACCTACAAAATAATAAGAAATAATAAGAAAATAATCAATTTTCAAAAATAAATTTTCAAAAAAGAGAAAATGCATCTTACATCAGAAATGTTATAAAAGTAAATTCAACCACAGTCTGCATAAAATCACGATAAATCCAATAAAAATCATTAATGAAAAAAATCATTTCGCTCTCCTCAATATACAAATTTCTATTGTAAATCCAAATTTTGTATATATGTAACCCAAATGCTACAGAAAATCCATAAATTTGTCTCAAGAAGATGTAGCTGTAGTCCATTGACTTCCCCATATTTTCCATTTGTTCATCCACTGATATCATTGATTTAAGGCACTCTTTGATAGCCTTTTACATAATTGGTATCAAATTATTAGTTGTATCAACAATTATCAACACTTATGAATATATATCAACATGTATAAACCTTAAACATTTGTCAACATTAAAAGGTAAAAAATTATTTATGAATTAACATATATATATATATATATACTTACTTTCGACAAAATGTATCCGATTATCAATAAATATACAATCAAGATGGAGTCGCTGATAATTTCAATAATAAGAGTAGGTAATGCAGCTTTATTCATGTTTTCAAGTGTCCAATCATTACAATTGATAAAGAACACGTAATACATTGATAGGAGGTAGGTAAATAAAGCTGATATTGTAATCATATAACTAATTATACGTAAAAAGCCACACCAAGAGTATTCCCTGATACCACGGCCTATTATGCAATTGATAATTGCAGTTGGTATCATTGCATGATATATGGTTTTCGGTTTAAAATATTGTATTAACATTGTTTCCAAATTTAACTTCGGTAAATGAACTTTTATGTAGTTAAATTCAACTGAAAATCATAAGCTAGGAAATTTTCAGACGAAGAGAAAAATTCAATTAATTTTTGGCAAATTTAAGATTCGATTACTTAAAAGCTTGAAAATTTTCCGAACATTTTTAACAGTAATATGTACTAAATTAAATTTATACAAACTTCCTTCACTTGCCACGATTTAAGCATTACAACACAATACTGAAACTTATATTTCTCGCAAGTGGTACATTATAATACATTCAGATTTTAAATAATAAACTATAACATCTCTTTGCACTTATATTTGTGTCAATAGTGTGGAAATCAATATTATAGACTATTTGTGAGAGCGCATAATATTTTCATTTGATACTCTTTGAATAATAATAAATGAGTTCTACAGGCTTAATGTTTTACTTTAGTACAATTTTAATTTTAATTACATATTTTCAATTTTACATTGTATAATCATATAAAACACATATTTTTCTTCATAATAGAGTTGATGAAGGAACTACCAAATTATATTCTTCCTCTGTAAGCAGAAAATTTTTTAGAACTACAATATTTACAAATACTTACAATTAGGGAAAAAAATTCTTTTGTTATTTGATTATTGTATACATACCTCGTCTAGAATTGAGTAAATTGGAATTGGATTTCATTTGTTTCCTTCGATTATAATGCTACAGTCATATTTACATATTAATGAGATCAATTTTTCAGCCTTCGGTAGGGTACATGAAATACAGCTTATGGAAAATTAAATATTAAAATCACTTTTAGCAACGCTCACATGCCAATAATAACAATACTCATGAAAAAGATAAAATCAATTACTTGGATTTGTGAGATTTAAAACTTACATAAATATAATTACTCTTGAAATTTTTTAGATTCAGATTATGGTATATGGTATATAAAATATATATAAACCCCTTTAACACTATATATGTATATATATATATATATATATTTCTTTCCACGACAATTTTTAAATATTCGTTAAAAATTTTTAATCCCTTAAGGATGTTGGAGCCAAGTTCTAATCTAAAAATTCGATTTTTTCATTTTACTCAACAAATACTAAATTTGGAATTTTTTCCCTCTATAAAATTAATCAATTATTAACTAAAATTATACATACAGAGCGAGAAAATATCTAATTCAAATTATTTTTGAGTAAAACAAATATATTTAAGTTTGAAGTTAGATATTGAATTCCTCGTTTTATGCACAAATTATCGAAATTAAATATTTTTTCGTTCTGTACGCAGTTTTATATTTGAATAAAGATTAGTGCTACAGAGCGAAACAATATTTATTTATAATTTTCGTTGAGTACAATGGAGAATGGAATTTTGAGCTTAACACTTGGGTCCAACGCCCTTAAGATTCCCGGTTATTCCTAGTTTCCTGATTTTTCCTCAGTTTTCCAGATTAGTATAAGACACCCTAAAACAGAGCAATGAATCATCTAAACCTCTTTGAATTTGATTAAAATCTCTCTTCAGGGGTACGATATTTATTCAAAGTGAGAGAAATGGCTCATGTGACAGAAATTTTTGTTTAACCACATTTCGTTTATCCATGCTTGTCTTTTTCACCATAGAAGTCTCTCGATTCTAGGTACAAGCGTACTTGGCAAAGGTGCACGTAGATGCACAGGCACGTACGTAACGAGAACAAACGTTTCTGGCATAGCTGGTACTTACGGGGCTGGAAAAAATATGGGGAACCCCATCCTTAGAGAACACGTTGGCCAGAAGGTGGGAGGAGAAGGTGAGGTTGAGGGGGTGAGGGAGGAGGTTACCACCTCACTCGCACTCTCGTATAGTCGTACATATGCGAGAGCAAGCAAGCGCAAGGGTTGAATTTTAATTATTTTCTCTTTGGAAGGTATAATATTTCAATGCTCGCTCGGCTTGGACTTCTCTACTTGCCTCTCGCCGCCATCTATGTCAAGTAATGTTATTATAATTACAGTCGTGTAGGTTTGCACGTATCTGTACTAACGCCTATGCGCTCATTTCTTCTACGTGTCCATCTCTCGTATTCGTTTCCACTCATACTTTCCTCACTTCAACGCTTTACTCCTTTTTCTACTTCCTTATTCTCTTTTCCATTTATTTATTACTTATTTACCAATTTTTTTATCCCTGCGTTATAAAAAGATTTTACATGTCGCTGTTTCAAGAATCGAGACTTGCCACGCCTTTTTATCTTGACCGTACTGATTGGGATTCATTAAGGTTCATCAACATTTATCGACAGTTAATCAATTATTTATAAATATGTATATATTATTTTAAGAAAGTTGATTAAGTTTTTACAAGTCATATCACGTTTGATAGGAAAAAAATGATGAAATATTTCAAAACAAAACAAATAAAAATAAATAGAACTTATTAAAAGTTCCTACTTTTTATGAGTCACGAAAAGTGATAGGTTTTTAAAAAAGGACGAAAAGTTCTATCAGAATCATAAAGAAAAAGATCAGTACATTATAAACGTCTATATCAATATTTTATGAAGAAATATGAAATATAGCATTAAAAAATTAAGTAAATAATACTAATTCTTGAAAAAAGGGAAGTAGCTAAACCCTGTTCTTGAAATAACTGTTTTAATAATTCCATTTTTCGGCCTAGTTTCTTTATAATACATAAATAATTCTTACTTTAGTGGAATAATGACAACGAAACCGTTCATCCGATTAGATTCAAATTTCTGGAGGAAATTTTTCAAAGGATGCATCGAGCTAATTCGTATTCCCCTTGATCTCTGGTTCGAGTTAACAGTTTTAAAGGATAAAAGACTATAGATCGGTTGCTCGCGGTTGGATAGCGTCTGTTCGAAGGCGGCTGGAGGGGAAGGGGGAAAATATCAAGGGGTGGATACGAAGCAAAAGAGGCGAAGCAAGAAATTGATATAGCATACGAAAATGAATTGTGCCCCCTCTCCTAGCACCATCTTTGTCAAAGAATATTTCACGGCAATCTGCCTACGCTTCGCTTTTCTAATACTTTTTATTTTCATTTAAAAATTTTCCCCACTTCTGTGATCACCCATAAACTGTGGATTACCACATCAGATCTTTTTCTTTTATACCTTTTTACACCTTCCTTTCAATAAGTGAAAAGCAAAACTTTTGTTCTTACCAAATTAGCATTTAATTATTAAAATTCTTTCACAGATTATTTGAATCATTATTTTGAAATACTGTTTGAATATTTTTGTATTTTAGGCGATTGATGATAGATTGTTTGAGGAATATTTTAGTGAAAGGGTAGAAGTTTGTTCAATAGAGATAAATAGCTTTTGTAGAGTACCCTAGGTCTTAGGATCCAACAATCCGTCTATCTGGCAACACACCCTCTTATTCCAAATCGCGATGCCATTCGACGTTCCACGTGTCTGGCATTTGTATGACCAATTTGTATTTCTTAAGTGGTAAACACCCCCTTTCTCATTCCGCGGTGTTGTCATTGAAGAATTGCTCTTCCAGTTCGAATACACTCTCGTTCGATTGTTCCGTTTCCCGAGAGAGTAGAAGAGAATGAGTAGAAAATTTCAAAACTCTGGAGAACATAATCCAAAATTGATTTTCTGCAAAGAATTTTCTTAAGGGATTATAATGATTTTTTTTTTTAAGTTTTGTTGTTAAATAATACTGAATAAACCTCAAGTAAAAATGAAATAATTAAAAGTTTTTGATTCTGAAAAGATCGGTCGAACAAGAAATCACGTCTCTTTGTTTAAACTTTGACTTGCCCCTGATATGATTCTTTGAACACTATCCGAGCGGAAAATGAAATTTCCCCGGCCAACCGATTTCCATCGGTTTCTCACGGTTTCTGCGATCAGAACCTGGAAAGAAAGGGACGTTCGCACCTCCCCTACTGGTGGCTTTTTAATGAATAATCACGGCCTAATTTGAATAAATTATAACCGATGGCGTTTGACGGCTCGGAGAGTGCACGGTCGGTATTGATAGCCGTGAAAACGGAAGGAAGAGGGTAGCAAGTGGCGTTGGGGAAGGAGAAGGTGCCTCTGCGGCTTCCATTAATTCCTTTGTCTTGACGGCTACGAGAAGTGATTTTAAGGACTTTTTCACACAGTCCATTAAAATATCAATTAACCTTTCTACCCAAGTCGACTTTCCTTAACAGGGTACGAATTTTAAGAATCAAATCTTTTTTTTTAAGAACCTTTCCTTCCTTCTTTCTTCCTTTTTCTAAATCCACATTTTCCTTATAACGTTCTTATTAGAAGGTATTTATAAAAAGGTATGAAAAAAGAACTTGGAAAAGCGAGAACAGAAAAGAGTTCGAAAAATATTTTAGAAAAAGGGGTAGGGAAAGGGACTTCAAAAATTATTCAAGATGGAATATTGGACGACAATATTCATCTTCGAGCTTTTTATTGAAAACTACTCATTTTACTGTAACGAGCTTAACTAAAAAATAATCCTTATTAAATACACCTTTAATAAAATACCACGATGAGTGGATTTATTTAGTCAGGAAGAGTTGAATATATTAAAAAATAGAGTTGTGCGCTCTGAAAAGAGGAATTAAGAGAAGAGAGGAAAATCAAGTTAATAATAAAATTCAACGTGGAAGAACGGGTGATATTTCCAAAGGATAGGTAGAGTCCAACCCCGTCGTGTCCGACGACAGTTTCTACGACTGACGTGGGATTTGCGTTCCACCCCCGTCGACTGCCGTTGTATTAGATTTGCTTTCTAGGACACTTTAATCAGAATGTACCTATGTAAATTTTTGAATACACATCCTCGTCTCTCGCGATGTTTGAATAGGTCAGGTGAAGGCATTTTCCTCGCTACTAAAGGACCTTGCGCTTTTCCCATCGTCGCCATCGCTGAGTAACGGGAATTAAAGAATTTGCAATTCTAAATTTCAGATGATCGAATTCAACTCTATATATTTAATCTATTCTTTTAATCCATCTCAGGAATTAAATTTTTTTTATCAAAAAAGTTCAACATGTCATAATACCTCATTTATCTATATACTTTTCAATCAACATTAAAATTAGTTAAACATTCTGAGGCTGAAGATAAATTTAAAAATCGTCTGGATTGAGAAAGTGTCAATAATTCTGAAGGTAACTGGCAGAGATTACAGAATAGACCAGCAAAGGGTTGGAGCGACGTCTGAAGGCCGGTCTACGATCGATCATACATTATAGACTGGTAGCTGACACTTGATGATAGATCGCGGTAATTAAATAACTCGTAGCGATCGGCTGTGTTGGAGAAATTGGGAGATTGGTAGCAGCATGTGCGCGCCCTGGGAGGACGGGATGTAATTGACAACGCAATTGATAATCACCAGCCATTTGACATTATCTCCAGAATTAGCAACTCCCCTTGATCTAGATTTCTCAATACAAACCATCATTCAGATTACGTTATCCAAAACATTCATAACTATCCAAAACTTTCATAATTATTTAAAACAATAAAAATTTCATCATAAACACTGAAACTTGTTATTTAATCAAGTCATGATTCTTCTCCGAGCTGAATAATAATTTTTTCAATCTGAGAAACCTTATCTAAAGTGAGCATGCTGGCATAGAGAACAACTTGACGTCGACCGCACAACCAGTTCTCCATTGTCGGAAGTAGAAAAGGATAAAAATACTGCCTTCTGCTTAATTTCAGTTTTAACTTCGGGGTATATTTAATTAAGAAATTTCATGAAACCGGGATACTATAATGAGAGCGAGACCTGGCTACCAACGGGGACCGCGACACTGGCGACCAATGGTGGTAGAGGCCAAGTGTAAATTAAAAAACCCACGGCCAATTTGTACGAGACGGTCTAATTTTCAGAACAGAAGCTGCGAGCAAGTCGAAGAAAAGCTTCTGTGCTGGAAAAATAATGATTAACCCCATGCTCTACCATTTTCTAATATTTCATTCAAAACACAAACAGCAGGACCTTCAACTATTAAATTCACCTTAAACTATTTAAATTCTTCATTATTTAAAATAATGTAGAAATCCACAATGTCTGATCAACAACTACCTATCATACTTGAAATTTCTTATGGATGATTAAAAATTATGTATACTACTTGGAACCCCCTACGCCTGACTAAAAATAACTCATACTACTTGACAAAAATGTTTGATCGAAAATTATTTTTACTACTTATAAAATGACAAATAGAAAATTCTTCTTTATTTTAAAAGCCTTTAAATGGATATTTTCAATTTCTTTATATCTCAAAGGTCATAAAAAAATATCACTATCTCTTTAATATCAAATAGGTTGAATTTTCCATCCCGATGAAATTCGAAGAGCGTATCAAAGCAGTCTAGCAATTAAGTCTCTTTTGAACCGATTCGGGTTGGCCAATAAACAAACTAAACCCGCATCCGGTGGACTAATCTTGGAGATAGTGTAAGGTTAGGGAACTAGAGATTCGCCGAAGCTTGTATCGGCTTGTACACCATTTCGGATCTATAGAGAGAACGATTTCCCGAGATATTCCTGAGATACGAGCGAAAGAGATTTTAACCCGAGCCGCCGCAAATCCTGGGCTATATCCCCTAATAACACTCAATTCCGATGTGGATTAATAGCGGTTTATTCCCCCCCCCCACCCTCGTACAACTCCCTTATTTTGTCCTTTCCCGAAGGACACGATGCCCTCCTGCGAGTAGTACCGTCGCGGCCTGGAGGAATTCCTATTAACGACTGAGTACTTACTTCGAAAGCGACTTAATCCGTATACCAGCAACAATCGATGTTGTTGATTCAAACACCTGGATCTCCATCTGCAAAAAAAAATATTTGTATTATCCGCATATAAATAGTAAGAATATGAGAATGACGAAAATTTAAGATAAAAAAAAAATGAAAAAAATAATCGTTTTTTTTTAATAAATAATTTTTATCTAAGTAGAAAGTCTTAAAGCAAGATTCATTAACAATTTATTTGCAATATTATGTACATACAAGCTAATCGAAATAGAAACTTTTATGATCCTCTTTATCAGATTGAGCAAGATTTCGAAACGTATTTTGCATGTCGATCTCGGATCTGTTAAATAGATTGTAATTATTTTTTGTTCTTCGTAAAAATTATATGACTTACTACGTAGAAATGTCTGAAATATGAAATATTTTTTATTATGTAATTATGCAGGTAATAAATTAAAAGTTAGTTTTACAATTTTATTGCATAAAAGCCCGATAGATATCCGGCATATAAATAGCCCGTTCGATAGCTCTTATTTAGTAAGAGTCAAGTGCTTCAAAAATAAAGGTAAGTTTTAAAAGAAAAAATTTAAACTAGCTGTGAATTCTATGTCGGGTGTTCCGTTTAACTATATTTATATATTTTTGTACTCATTTTTTGAGCACTTTGCTTCCTCATTATGATGAATGGATTAGAATGTTGTATTAGACATTTATCAAGCGAGGAAAGTTTAATTAAACCATTTTAACAATATTGGAAAATGTAACGACTACAAAGCTTCTTCTATGAGAAAGCAAAATTAATTAAATATTTTTGACGATAACTGTATAACAATTATTAAGCTTATTAATGGTTTTTTAGGTAGAAAAATGAAGGCCATAATTGGTACTTTAGTCTTTACCTGCGTGATCATCTTTAATTCAATTCGTAAGTACAACAGTAGTGAAATATTTATATTCAGAGATTTCTAGAAATCTTGAGTGAATTTGATTTTCAAGAATTTTTTAAGATTTCAACGAATTTTAAGCAATTTAGAAGGTTTTCGTGCAATTTTAAGGAATTTTAAATGTTATGAAATTTCCAGGATTTCTGATTTTCAAAAGACTGAATAATAATAATAATAATAATTTCAAGGATTTTAAAGTTTGTCAGCGCAAGGCATACATTATAAAACATATTATTGACTTTTAATCTGAAAAAAAAACTGATGAGTCATTTCTTTGCCAACGCGATAGGTACAAAGATATAAACTTTTATAGCCAGTTTAATATTTATCGAATAAATACAACATTTTAGTCTTCTTGAAAAAGTTGATATTGAGGGATTTCAAAATATCATGATATTTTAAGGGACATTTCGTTACACTACTTTTTTCTAGAGAGGATTCTTTTTTTTTACAGAATTAAGTTCGCAGTCTAGTCCCCCGACACGTTCTGATCTTAATGCTGAGGAAAAGGAAGAAGATTTTTCAGCAGGAAGGCTCACAATCAATACTGGTCATTCCGGTGGGAGATATTATGAGCCTCCGAATATCCGCGAAGGTCACATTGGAATGCCTCGTTCATCATCATATGAAAAACGCCTAAAAGCTTATCATGAAGAACTTGCAAGAGGTGGTACAAATATTCCAGTCCCCTATACTCCTCGTCGACCTCCCAATCGAAGGAGACCTAATGAAGAATTATATTCTGTACCCCCTGCATCTGTCGGTGTTTTTCATAATGTGCATAATCATCCAGCAGAAATTATTGATAATTATTTAGACACAAAACCTAAGAGTGGCAGCCACCTAACTAGAACTAAATCTTTACCTGTAATTGAATCTGAATCTGGATCAGGATCTGGATCAGGATCAGGATCAGGATCTAAATCTAAAGGTAAATGGTGACCCAAATCGAAGAGATAAACAATAGATGAAATGAAATAAGAAAGATTGTGACCTATTATTTAAAATAAAAACAGTATTGACTAAAAATTGCATTACGTTTTTCTTCAAAATCCTAAATAATAAGTAAACCGATAAATGTGAAATATCCTTAATTTAGGAGTATCCTAAATAGCAGAAAATTCAAGGGTAACTCTCAATTCAGAACTCCTCACCCCTTTTTCAGGCCACCACGAAACTGTGTATTTTGTTTTTTTATTTAAACCGTATATTATTTACTGAGCACATGGATCCCAGTATGAAGCGGTTACGGTCGCCGCAGATATAAGCACACAAGCCGGTTCATTAGAGACATTTGAGCTTCTCGCGAGGGGCATCCGCGAGGGTGGGTAAAGGTGGAAAAGCAGGGGTGCTAGTTGGATCTGTAAGAGGTCGTGACGTGGAATGAGGTGCGGGGAAGGAGGAATAGAGACAGACAAAATCAACAAAGAGTAACGAGAACTCTGCGATATTAATCCACTCGTCGAGTTTTCAAACTTCCTACAAAGCCAAAGCGGGTGCGCAGTGCCCGCATATTTACAATAAAACCGTAATCAATATTTTATAAGAGAACGTGCTTATTATGTATGATACTTCAAGTGCAACGACACCGATTATATTATTCGAATATATTTTTCTACTTTTCTGAAATCTAGAATCTAAAGTCCCATGTCGTGAATCTCTTATCAAGAAACTAGTCAAGAATCTCAAATTAGGTCTTCATGAAGCTTTCAGTTTACCTCGACAAGCTTCAAAAAAATCTCGAGTTTTCTCGAATAAATTATTTTCTATTCGAAGCTGTCATTTTGCTGATTATCTTGATTTATATTTTGGTTTTGATTCCGAGAAAATAATCCACTTCAATCCGGTCTGCTGCTCTAATTTCACCACTTTAAGATGTTGAAAAAAATGAAACTATCGCCAATAATCAGCCAGAAAGCCATCTGTTGATCGAGTTGACGACGTGACCCACACCAGTAGCCTCTCAATTGCCAAGTGTGCTTTCTTACGAAGTTACTATCGCCGCGGAATTAACAAGTGGCTGGTGAGACTTCATTCTCTGAATTTAGATTGTGTGGGTGACTCTCCGGGTCGTTAAAAATACCAGTGAATAGTAACGATCGGCAACTTGCTCCAATTGACCGAGGTTCATCGAGGATATTCTTAGCTGTGGTGTCAATTATGGCACGCGCCAATAATCTCTACGTGGTCTTCGCGATCTGTTTACGAAGTGCGATTGTCTTACATCATCGACGAGATCGGTTCATTAGACGGAAGCTGCTCTCCAATCTTTTCAATCTTTTCAATCATCATTCTTGTCAATTTTTAGTGCTCATTTTACACTCTTTTTTTACTTTCTCGTTTTACATTCTTATTTTTATACTAAAATTCTAATCTTAAAAAAAGAATTATTCTTGAACAATAGTCGCCGCTTTTTAAAAATAATCTTGAAGCTACCTCGAATCTAGTAACGATTAAAAATTAATTTATCGTTTTTTATCCCACATAAAGCAGATGCACCAATACAACTAAAATATCAAAGGAAGCACCTGACGTAAGAGATGCAGTGAAAAATTAAACTTTAGTATTCGACAAAGAACTGAGTTTGCCAGCGAGCGATAAAAATTTATATCGAGGTATTCGCTGCAGGATAGTGAATTCAAACGGGCGTGTAATTGGCAGTATCGTAAAAAAGAGTCAAGATCTTGGGGATGGCGGAGGGCGGAGAGCGAAAAAGGAAGCGAGACGGAAAAGCGGAGAAAGAAGTTTTTACTGGAAGGGGTTTGAGAGGGGTGGGGACGAGGTTATTGAGGAAGGGGGTCCTCATAATTTTTATCCTCGGAAACTGCTCCGTCTCTTCCGAAGAGCGATATTGTTAATATGCAAAGGAGCATCGGGAAAATGGGGTGGCGAGAAATAAGGATATAACCAGACCTCCGATGACGCAAAGGGGGCAAAGTCGGGGTTGAACGAGTTTCCTGTCTCCTTGGGAGATTATCTTGTTGTGAGTACATTATGCTTCGAATCCAAATCCAATTTCGAAATTGATATAAAGATAGTTTTATAATATTGTACTTCACAAATTTAACTTCACTTATTACTTTATTTGTACCTTTATAATCATTTATAATCATTTTGAATCCTTCTTTTTAGTCCTTTTTCAACAAAATTTTTTCAATCTTTTTTTTTGTCTTTTGTAATCTACTTTTCTAAACCATTTAGAAGACCTTATGGCTGACTTGAAATGATTTATACTACTTTGCATCTCTTATGGCTGAGTTTATTTGACTTGTTCCACTTAGAACCCCTCATAGCTGACACAAAATGACTTGCACTACCTGATACGCACTGTGACTTAAAAAAGATTACTGATAAATAAATAGTACAAGTTGTGTACTTCTAATTTGAAACACTCGATCTTGTACTTTAAATTTTTTGTTTTTTTCTTCTAAAAATAGGGAAGGACATTTAATCAGAGAGTTGGGTGAAAATATACATGCAGTTCAACGAATTGTTTTGATGAATCTTGGAGACAATGCGTCGTTAAGACGCTTCTAGCTTGGAAGAAGAGACCAGGGGGTAGAATCTCGAAGTTTAGATTAAACTCGCCACGGATAAATATTCGTAATGGAACGCCTGGGTGCCATAAATTAGCATGCTGCCCTTCTTCTGTCTTTCTGATTCGACTTCACTTTGGAGAATCGTTCTATATTCTCGATTCCAACTTTAAACAGGTTTTACAAATCCATAGCATATCTGAAATTCTAAACCCAATCGTTTATTTACAGAAACTTCCAAATCTCATTTAAAACACTAAATAAGGATGTTTAAGATCATCATTTAAGATTCTTGGAAATTCGAGTTTCTTCTCCAACGATGGACTGAGACTATAAATTCATCAGAAAATTAGCAATCCATTCGAATCCAGAGGACAAGTCTCAAGTTCGATGTTGAGGGACGCAAAGGTGGAGAAACGCGGACAAGATGGCGCATCGTCGGGAAACTTTATTAGATATTTTCTTCAATAAGATAGAAATGCAAATAACAGTTGTCAAGTAACTTCCTACGTTCGAGGGAGAGAAACAGGCAGGTAGAGTGAAAGAGATGCCAGGATCAAAATGAGCAAAGCGTGAGAAGGAAAGGAGCACTGGAAACGAGAGGAGGATGCTGACGGAGTACCAATATTGAGCCATGGTAAAAGTCTTCTCGTCTCAAACTCCGACACTCTTTCCCCTAACCCCTCATCATCTTACTCACCAGCTCACCTTCTTCTCTCTCGTCAGTGAATATTGCAGAATATTGCATTTCAGGATTCTCTCCGCTGGATACAAGACGCAGTCGTTTGCATTACTCCATCGGCAGATGAAGATGAATGTGGATAGAATTTCCTTAGATAAGTATGGATAGACACAAAAATCCTTGGTGTTTCCGGAAGATTGAAATCTGAAAATCAGAAAAATAATATAAATATTTTTTGTTCAAATACGATTATTGACAGAAAAGAGAAAGAATCTTGAAAATATTTGGTCACACCCCCTGCCACTTTTTAATTAGGGGAGAAGGGTATGAAAAAATATATGGGAATATAATTTGAGGTAAATTAAAGTTTAATATTGACCAAATTAATGTCTGAAGGTAAACTCAAAATCATTCTCTTTCGACTTTTAGGACGGAATACTGAATTAAGAGGAAAAAATTTCTAAAATCTGCATTTTAATTCTAATTTATGACTTTGGTCGAATGGACTGGGTAAACAGAAAGAACGAGAGAGCGACGGAACGAGCGGAAAGTCTACTCGATTTGCTTCCGTATTTTCATGTCGGGAGTTTTATAACCATCGTCCCCGTGATTCTGTGCTTTTCTTCCTATCCCTTCCGTTGTGCCACCTTTATATCCGGCTTTCTCTTCACAGATTTTATAATTAATTATGCTAATGCATTCGATTCCGGAAGTCAGATTTCTCGTGTGGAGCGGAAAATATAAAAGCAGACACAATATCCTTGACATTTACTCTTTTAATGTATTCCTTTCTCCTTTCATTATTTTACGATAATTAAAAATTTAATTCCGAATAAAGCATATTTTAATTAGAAAGTATAAATTATTATATCCAATGAATAAACTTTTCACATTATTAAGAATGTGAGATTTGAAATCTATACTTTTAGAATTAATACAGATGAGACAAAATATTTTCAAGTTTCGCATTCTATTTTATGGTAAAAAATCCTAAAGAATAACACGATAGGTCTCAGTTTTAAAAAGAATCAAAAGATTGCGATTTTTTTTCTGTTCAGCTATCACCTTTACTAAAGTCAAGTTTTAAAGCCCGGGGATCGTGCATTTAAGGCTTTTAAGGCAGCGGGTTGATCGTCAAAGGCATATGAAATATGTATTTCAATATAGGCGCGCCGATATATACGGCTCAACGGATATTCTGAAATTTTATGTCACATTAAAGCCACCAATATGTCCACAAACGCGAGCATAAAAATAGTCCAGCGTATTAACGCCCCATGTTACCCACCCTGTTTGATTCAGTGGCTTCACAATATGGTTTAATAAAGTTTCGAGGTCAATAAGATTCAATAAAATTTCAAAATAAAAATACAATTCCTATCTATGAATGATAAACTCCCATCATTTTCGTAATAAATTCAAGTGGAGATAAAATTTAAAAGCGCCTCGAAGATTTCGATTTTATTTTATAGAGTATTAAATTCGTAAATTAAATTTTACTATATTATAAAGAATGAAGAGTGGAATTAAAATTTTTAAACGGATTAAATTTTTTATTAAAAAAAAAAAAAAAAGAATAGGTCTCGATTTTTTTGATTTCATTACTTTGCCGCACCACAAGAAAAAGAAGTGATGCACCTTTTGAGACTACTCATCTAACATTTTCCTCTGTAGAATGCAAAATCCTAAAAGATATCAAAGAGACTTGAAAACCCAGTTGGTTTATGACATCCATCTCTTTTACGTCCACAATCAAGAAGAAATCCCCCCAAAGCAAAAAAAAAGTCTCGATGACTTTTAAATTCACGAAAAACCTCAAATTCCCTTTCCTAAAAAGAAACGAAAGCTAACTGAAGGATGCTCCTTAAAGGAAGATATTTTTTTCAAGAATCAAGAACGATCGTCCATCTCGTTCTTCCCCAAAAGAAAATAAAAGCAGGGATTTACTGAAACGAATTGAAGTAAAATAAGCGTCGAACTAATAAGCAGGAACTGACGTCTTTATCTCAATCGAGGCGTGACTTGCTGGTCCGTTTCCGTTGTTGTTTCCAGTTTACGCTTGAAGTAGCTCTCAATCCTATCAGAGAAAGAAGACTTCCTGGACGGCTTTCGCTGCGGCATTTAGACCTTCCTTTTCCCCCTTTTGCCCCTCAACTTCCCCGTTTTAATTAAAACAATAAGAAGCTCTTAGCAGAAATAGTCGATGCAAAGGATCCTCCCTCTTATTTATTTCTAATTATGTTCGATTCCTTAAGCTTGCCATCCACTCGGTTAGATTCCCTCTTTTAATTTCTTTGATCGCTCTCTTCGTTGACGGAGGTCGCGACGTAATCGAATAATTAAGCCGTTGATTGGAGCTTTATTACCCAATCCGCGAAGTGACTTTTTATCGGCCCTCTCAAGCACTCGCCGGTATTTAAAAAGACCTGATTGCCCTCTTGCGATTCCCAGAAAATTATCCTCGTGATTGAGTTCTCTTAAGTGTCTACAATCCTTTCCACTCTTGATCAATTCAGAGCATTTTTATTTCTTTTTATTAGAAGGACAAACGACCTTTCATTTCAGATATTCCGCTTCCATCTTTCTTTTTTCATCTTCCTTCTGTTATTATCTATTTTCCATTTTCCATTTTCCATCTTCCTGGTTTCCTCCTTCTTTTTCCATGTTCCACCTTTAAAAAAATTTAAATATTTAGTTATTTATTCACCTTCTGTGTACCAATTTTGTAATAAAAATTTATTGCAAAGGGGAAATAAATGATGCAAAATATTCCAATTAATTCCAACACGCTTGTCGTATTTTTCCCAGCTAAAAATGCATCATTTCGTGTGAATGAAAATGCGTTTTCGATAATTATGTGATTTATCGGATGCGGTTTAAAAGCTGATGGAATCGAGGAAGGTATAGAGAAATGGAGATAGTATGAGAGGAATAAATAGTAGACCGAATGAAGGGAAACTGATGGATGTCGGCATTGATTTTACAATGTAAAACATTTCAGAGAACGGGAGTAACTGGGGAAGGCGGGTTTGGAAAGGGGTGGTTATCCTACCCGGGACAAAAGATATTGATGGTTACGGGTATTTGATGGCATATTGCTCGCCTCGCCCGATCTGCCTACAGATCGCTTTGTGATGTCTTCGCTACTGCTTTCCGATGGCACCAAGAACGTATTCCATAATAGCCAGGGGAAACCAGAAACTTCAAAACGATATATCACAGTCAGTCGCATAAGTTCTTGCCAAGAATAATGCGAAAAAAGTTGCTACAAAAGAGTCCCTACCGTTTATTTCTTATCGCCAAAGCACAAGAAAGTGCTAGCAGAAAAATTCAAGATTTAATTACAGAACAGGTATAAAAATGTCTGATATAAAAAAATTTTTATGTCAATAGTTTTGAGCCGGTGATGAGTAAAGACTTTGAAAAGTATTTACTTCTGAATTTTGATGAAAGACTATTGTGCTCCATGAAACAAGCTATCACAGCATCAACTGAAAGTGAAGTGGATCCATTACTTAAAAGGGATCAATATTTTCAATATTCCTAAATGGAAGCTTTTTTTTATACATATATTCTCCGCCCTTTGAATCACTTCGGTCGCGATGCTACTACCCGTAGTGATGTGTTACCCATTCTTCTTCGTTTTTTATTCGCGACGTGAAATCGAGAAAACGGCGAATATGCGGTTTGACAATAAAGGATGTTAGCGCCGGTCACCCCTTCTCAATTTTGACGACCGAATATCCGACGAGTCATCACCAATGCAGAAACACCCGCTCAATTCCACAAATGGGAATCCTACGTGCTCGAATATCACTTTTCACCCCTCATCAAAGTCAAACAATTTTTCTCAATTCTTTATTTACTTTTTACTATTACTTTATTATATTTTATTGTAAAGAGAAATTTTTATTGGAAATATAATTGATTAATCGTATTCCACTTAGGATTTTATTTTTAAAGCATGGGAGTAAAAACGTCAGATCATTTCTGATTCTGGAAGAGGTAAAGGGGAGAAATTAAAGGCAATGACAAATTCACGTCTCACGAATAATTGAAATAAATAAAGGAATAATAGAGGGACGTCGAGCAGGAGTGCAAAGAGAGAGGTGGGTCTGTACAACCCCTTGACATCTGTAATTAAATGAAAACAAAAAGAAAGTAATCGTACGACTATTTCAATCCCCACTCCGATTTCTCTCTTTTTGCGCTCTTTCTGTGCTTTCTCGACGAGTCAAGGCAGCGAAATGAGAGAATCAGATAGGGTGAGACAATGGTCCTCTTTCTGTCTCGAATGAAATGTCATCGACCGGATGTGTAAGAGCAAATTTGTTCCAATCTTTCAATCCAACGTTTTCCAATCTCTTTTTCCAAAATACCTTCTCCTACCTCCTTTTTCCACCTTATTTTTTCACATTTTCCCCCTTTTCCAATCGTCTTTTCCAATTCCACTTTATCAAATATTTTTTCCCATCTGTCTCTGCAACTCTATTTTTCTCAGAAGAAAAGCAAAAAAAACCTAGCTTTTGATGAGGCAAAAATCAATCAAGCACTTAAATGCAGACACTCTTTTCGTTTTGAAAGGGGTGCCTTTGAAGCAAAAACTTTTGGTGGGCGATCAAACGCGAGTGAAGAGCAGTCATTTTAAATGTCGTGACTGCTCGCTTCGATAAAGAGTGTTTCGCGCGTTCGTCAGTCTGTAGTCATCGAGAGATAGGTAAAGAAGTAACCACGAAAAAAAAAAGATGTAAAAAAATTGAAGGGGTAGAGTCGTTGGATTTCCAGACTCATTCAAAGGCAGGCGCCGCTCACTCGGTAGCTTCGATATCAATATTCTAAAAACACCCTTTGTCGCAACGACGCGAAAAGGCGCACGTCGAAATGGCCTTCCACGCGTGTTATCCAGATCCAAGTGATACATATGAAGGCACTGCACCTACATCGACACCTACAAAACCGACCTGAACCATCAACGCATCTGTTTGCTAAAGCCAAAGCCTCTCTCTTTCTCTGATGTATCAAGAATGCTGCCCGAAAGCACTCTCATTACATCCGTATATTAATTTTTCATTACTTTAAAATCGGAGACAAACTTTCACACTCTCCTCATACCAAAAACGATATCTTTCAATTTGTATTTCAAACATTTCCCAGACTTTCAGACAAATTTCCCCGACAAAAAAGTATTAAAAATGCGTACAAGTTATCAATAATAATACTGTTGAAATTTCTCCAAAATCACTTAAAATTTGTAAAAATTTCTCAAATAACAACCTTCTCTCTAAATCTGAATTAATGAAAAGTGAGTCACTAATTTACTTTAGTGAACATTTTTACTAATTATTATCTATTAGTTGTATTTCACTATTTCAATTCGCAGTTTTCCACTTTTCACTAAAGTTTTACATAAAAATAACTAACAATTAGTAGAATTTTTCACTAAAGTAAATTAGTGACTCACTTTTCACTAATTCAGATTTAGAGTTGAAAATCTCTTAAAATTCATTGAAATTCCTAAAATCATCTTAAAATTCCACGAAATCACTTTAAAGTTAATATTTCATGAAATCCCTTCAATTTTCAGTAATCTTTTTTAAATTCCTCAAAATCATTTGAAATACTTTAAATTTCACGAACCACTTCAAAATCATTTTAAATTCCTAAAATTCTCTTAAAATTTCCTATAATCCTTTAAAATTCTATCAAATATTTTCAGAATCTCTAGAAATATTTTTAAATTTCACAAGGAATTTTAAAATCTTTTAAAATGCATCAAAATCTCTTTAAATAATTGGGAACTTTTTGAAATCCCTTAAAATTAGCTGAAATCTTTTGAAATTCCTAGAAATATCTTTAAATTCCTTAAAATTTCACTATAATATTTAAAATCCTATAAAATGTCATAATAAATTCTTAAAAATCTATTAAAATTCCATGAAATCCTTTACAATTTCACAGAATATTTTACGAATCTTAAAAATCTCATGAAATTCTTTAAAATTCAATAAGGAATTCCCTAAAATACATTAAAATTTGTAAATAAAATTTCTTGGAAACAAAAACCTCACAAAATCCTTTAAAAATCAAAAATAATTTTTGAAATTTTATTTAATTCCACGAGGAATATTTAAATTTCTTAGAATCATTTTAAAAACGTCAAAATTTCTTTAAATTTTCACGAATTCAACGAAAAACTTTAAAATCTTTAAAAATACGTAAAGATCTCTTAAAATTCTTGAAAACCTCTTGCAATTCCATAAAATCTTTCATAAATCATAAAAATCTTGTGAGGTTCTTTGAAATTTCAATCAAATCCCTTAAAATCACTTTAAGAAAATCAAAATTTCTTAAAATTCTTAGAAGCCGTTTAAAATACTTTAAAATTCCATGAGAATATTTATAATCCCTTTAAATTTCTGAAAACTCTTCCAAGTTACTTAAAATCTTTTATAATTCCATGAAAACCTTTGAAATACGTAAAAATCTCTTAAAATTTTGTAAAATTCCACAAATTCTTTTAAATATTACACAAACCTTTTGTAATCCCTTTAAATTATTAGAAACCCAAAGAATTTCAAAGAATGCCTGGAAATTCTTTATAATCCTTTGAAATCCTTGGAAAGTTTCTAAAATCTGTTAAATAAACTATAAAATTTATATTTTTGCAATACGACAAAAATAACACAGCATAAATATCAATTTCTATTTTCCCTGACAACTACTTGCATTTCCCTGACATTTCCAAGACTTTCCTGACTTCCCTGACATGTGACCACCCTGATAGATTAGATAGGATTTCAAAAATTTTAGTATTTTTCAGTAAATTCCATGCAATTTCAAGAAGTATCAAGTTAAATGATAGTTTTCAGGAATTTGAACAATTTTTTTTGTAATTTGAGGGGGTTTTTGTTGGTTTAATGATTTGATTACCGATCACGTCCATCTGTTAGAACAAAAATTAAGGATGCAAGATGTAATTAATTAACAATGCTTCATAAAAACGGCGAAGCAGCGAATAAACGTGCCATTGGTTGTAATTCTCACTCCTGGATCTTAAACCATGACTGGAAGACTCAAAGGATGCTGCGGGGTAAAGAGGAAAAAACTAATTAACTTTTCGGAATAATTAAGATAAGGAAGCGAGATCAGACCGATCGCACAACCCTCCTTTCCATTCTCCTCTGCTCTTCTTTCCAAGGTGGACCAGCGAGTCGAATCGTGAATCCCCAGAGACTTGGATGATCGGTCAATTAAATCGTTTGCATGAGAAAAGAAGAAGCGAAAGGGGTAACTGCGAGTTAAAAAGTAATTTCGAATCTGCGCTATCATCCTACTTTATGTTTGTAATTACTATCTAAATAGGAATATTCTCTGGTACAAAAATTCCAACCATTTACTTTGAATGTCTAGTCAGAATAAATAAAGATTAAAAAGTGAGCATTCGACGTGTGCACAAGATTAAAGAGCAGCATGTAAAGTCTTTGAGAAAGGAAGTCTCGACCCGGAAACTAGATCAGAGGTTACGGGAAAAGCCCGCAGGGTTTCTGTTGAAAGAAGAAACCGCCTCTCTAGAACGCTCTTTTCTCTTTTCCGGCATCCTCTAGCATTTTCTGATAATTAGCAGTATGGACCGACTGCTGGGACTGATAATTCGCAACAATGCGTCATTACCACTTTTAAATGTGCACGACAAGTGCATTCGAGTGCGGTACTCTGGCTGCAAACTGAAATTTACGAATACATAGAACTGAGCTTCGCTCTCTATCTGACTATTTCCATACGTCTTTCATTGTGTTCTTTATGCGTGTAACTATAGATTCGCGGTCCGTCATTTTTATGAAGGAACAATAGTAGGCGGGATGGAGGAAATAAAAAAAAGAAGAGCATATTTTACTGAAGAGATAATAAAGGAAAAACTGAGTCGATCCGTTCTCAACTGAAGCATCATTATCTGAGTAAATGGCTGTCGTGCTTCCACCGATGAAGATATCTGAACAATGTCATCCTAAAATCTGGATTCAGAAATAGAACTCAAAAATCCTCTCTCGCAATTTATATATTTCAATCGTAATTAGTCGACTTGTTTAAAACTAACATTTCAACATTTCATCTCGAAATTCAGAACTGGGAAATGATTTCCTTTTGTGGAATGAGAAACTAGTATTTGGATTAAACTATTTAATTGGAGACGAGAAATGTATAATTGAAAGTAAAGAAGGATAGTTTGAAAAGTGGAAGCTTCACTTGTAGACTGAGTAGGTATTTATTTAGGAACAACATTTCTTTTTTCTTCCCAGTCGACCAACCCTTCCACTCCATCACTAACTTCATTCGCCACCCTAGGTATTAATTATAAAAAAGTAGTAACTAAATACCCGACAGGCCGCCGGACTACCCAACGGTGAACGAACAGATGGACAGACCGTGTTGTAATTATCTCACTCGTAGAAAAGTTCCGATCTGGATAAACGTGGAGGCTATTAGCAAGTTCTCTTTTTCAACTCGTTCCTACCATTGCACAAAAACTTTTTATCGACGGAGTACCCAGGGACAATTCCCGTGTGTATTTTTTAATCTCTGCACATCTGAAATACACGTCAGCTGGATTAAACAAAACGTATCTTTTCAATTTGCTCATTATTTATAAATATCTGTGAATTTATGCATTTTTCCAAGCTTCTCCTATTTCTATTTCCCAATTTTCTGAAGCCCTTTCCCAACTCCTCTTTTCCAACCAAATTTTCTCTGGAAAAGACGTTGGAAAAGCAATTTTGAACCTATTTCTTGATTACATATCTTTTATTCCCAAATACACCACATCCACTTTCCACATTCCCTTTCTAATTGAATTTCTAATAAAATTTGATTGTTTCTCGAGTTACCATCTTATCCCCCTCCCCCTCCCTTAACGTATTTCTAGAACTAACCCCGTCCTGTAGAAACAGGTCGTGTGCCCTGTGGCGTTTCTATTTAGCGTTGCACCTACACCAGGGCATTTCCGTATTCTTGCAGAGCCTCGTTGTAGTTGAGTCGAGCTGCGTCGCTCGCGGAGTTGCTTAACGTTAATTGTAATGCTTTTTGGTCCATGCACGTTTACACGATGAAATAATCCCTCATTTATGAGTTAAGTGGTCTGTGGAACTCCACAGCGCTTCTGATGAAATGCTCTTTGGCGAGCACCGCTCGTTCCTGACGTGCAGTGGTGATGGGAATGGGGATGGGGGCTACAACTTTGGGGGAGAGGGGTGCTTCGAGAAGTCACTACGACAGCATCTCGCGACCCCACAACGTACTGGAAACCTTTGCTCGTATTATAATTACATTCTCTCTACCGTAAAATTGCAAATAATTGTGATTCCTTCGATGTGAGCGACGTAATAAGCATTGGAGATGCAATTTAATGCCCGACTCTACTCCCTCGAATCAGAAACCAGGACTCACTTCCACATCATTATAGAAGTACTGAAAATGACAAAATTATATTAATACAATTTGAAAATACAATTTGGAAATACAATTAAAAAATAGTGTAAAAAATTCAATCTGAAAGAATAAATTCGAATGACCTTGAGTTTCCTATAGACTGTCGCCTTCTATACACCTTTCTTCTCTACTATAAGACTCTTTTCGCGAAGGGTGTTGTGACCAACTGATTTTTATAAGAGGCACATTGCGTATGCACGACTGCTGAGTTTAAAAGATTAATTTAATTGTTTCAAATAATTTGGCAAGGCAGGCGATTGAGCAAAGAAATTGAGAATACAGGTGAAATATTTATTCTGAAATCTTTAGATTTGAATCAAAACAGCTGATAATGACCCTCGAAATATAAATAGATGCATAATATCAACAAATAAACGATTAGAATTTTCACAAACAAGATCGTAAATCATTGGAAACCGTTGAGAAATATCGAAT